>JAHLWZ010001192.1:0-13492 GCA_020536535.1 Pelomyxa schiedti | reverse complement strand
TCATTGGCTCCGCCAAAAGTAACATTGGGCATTTGGAAGCATGTGCAGGGTTGGCAGGGCTCATCAAATTGGCTTTGTGCATTCACTCTAAGAAGATCCCTGCATCATTGCACTTTAAAACCGCAAACCCTAACATTGACTTCACAAATATGCCTGTTCAAGTTGTTACCGAGGTAAGTCTCACTTCGAAAACAAAGAAACTTAAACAAAGAAAAAGGTTATGGACTGGCCAGAGTCAGAGAAGGGACTTATTGGAGGAGTTAGCTCGTTTGGTTTTGGAGGAACAAACGCACACGCAATTTTGTGCAACGCCCCTCCCCCGTCAATTGAGGAACCTGAAGTTGATGACCGCATTTGGGTACTGCCTTTTAGTGCACACTCTCCAGAAGCACTTCGACGGGTTGCTGCCAAGTATCTTGCTCTCTTGTCTCAGGATGAACCACCTCCTCTTTATAAGGTTTTTCTGTTATTGCACAACTTTTTCACTTTTCTAATACTCTTAGATTTGTCTGTCATCTCTAACCAGAAGAGACCTTAGAAAGCATCGAATGGCAGTCGTTGGCATTAGTGCAGAGATAATGGCTAACCAACTTGATGCTTATCTCAATGAGGTACTAAATCATCAACCTTTATATTCTAATCTTTGTCAGACCCCTGAAAACAAGGGATCCAGAAAACCAGTCATTGGGACTGCTGTAGCGGGGAAAAATAAGACTTGTCTTGTTTTTTCTGGGCAAGGTAATTACTGGTTAGTAAACACTTCTCACTATACCTATAGGCCCACAGTGGTATGCCATGGGTCGTGAGCTCTACCTTACCAATGATTATTACCGAGAGATGTGTGATGAACTGGGAACTCACTTTGATGAGTTTGGCATGGACTGGGATATAAGAGAAGAGCTTAGCAAAATGAGTGTAGAAGAATCCCTTTTGGATCAGACCAGAGTTGCTCAAGTTGTACTTTTCCTCTTTGAGGTTGTGAATTCCCGCTGTTTAGGACTCTCCCAACTCCTATGTGCAGGTCTCCTTTGCCCATTTGTGGGAACATTTTGGACTCGAGTTCAGCGCAGTCCTTGGCCATTCCCTTGGTGAGATACCTGCTGCACACATATGTGGTGCTTTAGATTTGGATACAGCTTGCAAGTTGATATTTGCCCGGGCAAATCTAATGCAAGAAGCGGTATGAATAGAACCGCTGTTAGACCATAAGTAACCGGACTCTTTCGCAGACAGGAAAGGGCAAAATGTGTGCTGTGAATCTAACAGCCGAAGAAGCAGATAATTTTGTCGTGCCTTTCCAGGATTTCATTTCTGTTGCGTCCTATAATGCTCCCAAATCAGTTGTACTTTCTGGTGATGAGGAACACTTAACACAATGTTTAAATGGTATTTCACCCATCATTTGTCACACCTCTTATTTCTTTCAGCTATACAGCAAGCACATCCTGACTGTCGCATGCAATACCTCCCTGTTAATTATGTTTTCCATTCACCACAGCTTGAACCACTGGTTCCCAGACTTCTTGAAAAAGTACTACCAAACCACCAAACCTTTATGACTTTAATGACGATTTAAGGTATCATTTGTTGAGCCATCTGAAACCAAGGTGTCTATGTACTCCACGGTCACAGGTGAGCTTATCAGTGGGAAACTACTCACCCCCGACTACTGGAGCAAACAAATAAGAAGGCCTGTATATTTCCAGAAAGCAATCTCCGCTGCTATTAAGGTATGGCTGACCCATTGGCTTTCTGAATCCTCATTTGTCTCTAGGATGGCTACACCACTTTCGTTGAAATATCACCTCATCCTGTATTAAGCATGTACATCAGAATGATTGCTGATTCACTTTCTGTGAATGTTAATGCAGTTCCTACATTGATCAGGTAAGGCTCAAGACCTTGAGTGTTAAGCACTGACCATGATTCAAGGAAAGAAAAGGAACGGTTGACTTTGGCCAGTAACGTTGCTTCGGCGTGGGCTGGTGGTGCAAAGATGGATTTCATGAAGTTCCTTTTTGAAGGGAATGCTGAGGCTTTCAAATCCAAGCCTGGTACAATCTGTGGGGATGTTCAATTACCAATACTTTCTTGGGATCCACAACGATTTTGGATCAACACCACTCCTCCTTGGCTGAAACAGCAGCCAACAACCTCTGCCAGAACAGCTCCCCTTGAGAAGTGCATGTAATCTTCGTTTTCCCTTTATAATTTCCTGAACACTGTGATAGGTACGAGTCAGTCTGGGTCCCAACACAACCAGCACCCAAATCCCGAAATGATAAGCTTACTCTTGTCCTCTTCCATGATCATATGACCAACGAAACACCAACACGGTTCTCTATTTCTGAGTCCCTTCTTCAGCATCTCAAGCAACACAATATTGTGCATGTTGAACTTGGTTCCTCTTTCTCTCGCACTGGGAAGGACTCCTTCACCTCGTCTACTTCAGCCGAGAGTCTTGCAGCGCTTGCAGACGAACTTCCAAAAGTTTTTTTTTGTCCCTCCTTTTCCCCTGTTACCTTTTTCCCAGGATATATCTGGCTTTGTGTACTGCTGGAGCAATCTTTCATCAGAGTGTGATTGTTCCACGACAGTTTTGGGTCCTGTTAGACTTCTACAAGCGCTAAATAAGACCTCTCCTTGCAAAACTAAATTCTGGGTGATTACGCATGCCTGTTTTGGTAAGATGCCATAGTAGTTTCCCCAACCCTCTGAGTTTTGCATCAGGCGTTGGAAATGCTATGAACATGAATCCTTTCCAATCTCCTATCAAGGGGATTTTTGAAACCGCCGCCTTTGAGTATCCTCAGATGAAACCAACTGTTGTGGATATCTCGTCACAGGCTGACATTCCTCTGCTTGCCAAGGAAATAAGTAATTCCACTATTGAAAGTTCTATGGTACACAACTTTAGCAAGTGGCTTTTCTATTCACCCAATGTAAACAGGAATCAACTGTCGCATTGTTGAACGGCCAGAAGTTAGTGAAGAGAATGAAGTTTCTTCCAACATCCGATTCATCCAAGTGGCCTTCACTTGCCATTGACCCAAAAGGAACTTATCTGATAACTGGCGGACTAAGTACTTTTTCTTTTTACTCACTATTGCTGATGAATTAAGGTGGATTTGGACTTGAAATTGCCAACTGGTTAACGGAGAAAGGAGCTAAATCCTTAATATTGTGTGGAAGAAGTGCCCCAAAGCCTGAGGCAGCTCTTAGAATTGAAAAGATGAGGAAAAATGGGGAAGTATCAATTGAAGTGGCTCAGGTTGACGTTTCGGATATTCAGCAGCTCTCTGCTGTAGTCAAGAAGGCAAATAACCTGATGGGAATCTTCCACGTTGCTGGGGTTTTTGGTGCAGCCCGCATTCAAGATCTGACCACCGAGTCTATTAAAAACGTTCTCGACAGCAAAATTGTTGGTAGCTGGAACTTGCATCTCGCCTCTCAAACTGTCAGCACTTTACAGCATTTTGTCCTGTTCTCGTCCCTTGCTTCGGCAGTTCCACGTGTGTTACAATTACTATCGAATGCATAGCTAACGAGCCAATAGAAGGAGGCCAAGCACACTACACAGCAGCCAATTGCTTCCTTGACGCATTGGCACAGTTCAGACGGAAGTTGCATCTGCCTGCGCTCTCTATTCAGTACAAACAAGTAATCTTTATTGGAGTTTCCACTGCATTAATGGTTGGAACAGGACACCCGAGCTGAAGAAATGAGTGCCAAAGTTGGTTTATATACACTTAATGTCGCAGACACACTCCGAGCTCTTGGGTACCTGGCAGGAACAAAGACCCCTGCTCAAGTCCTGGTGGCACGAGTTGACTGGGGAAAGTACGTGGGTGATTTACCTGTAGTTTCTGGCCTTGTGCCTAAAAAAGGTTGATACTTATTGTTTTTCTATGACTAAACTGAAGCAGAAGAGGCCGCTGCGGAAGAAGAAGAGAAAAAACCTGTGAAAACTCAGGAGGAAATTCAAAATTGGCTCACAGCTGAGTTTGCAGAAGCGCTGCAGTCCTCCCCAACAGCCATTGACATCGATACTCCGCTACGGAATTTCGGAGTAGAATCCATGGTTGTGGTTAATATTACAGCGGCGCTCAGTGACTGGTTGGGTGTACGTGTGTCTCCCGCCTTAGTATATGATTTCCCAACAATTTCATTACTGTCAAAACATCTTGCTGAGTTGATGCAACCACATAAGGTAGTGTGCTTGGGCATTTTCTTTCGATTGATGCACCAAAAAAGGAAACACTTCCAGTGGTCCCAACCTGGACTACTTCTACTCCAACTGATGACTCAGAGGTTATTGCCCTTGTTGGCTTTGCGTTGCGGTTCCCTGGAGGGTGCACCGACTCGGATTCATATTGGAGTTTACTTAAGAATGGTGTTGATGCCATAACTGAAATACCACAATCTAGGTAATTACAAACTGTCTAGGCACCCTGTAATCTAATTCAGATTCAATGTTCATGCTTTCTATGATGCCGATATGCAAAAGAAAGGGAAAATGAATTCTAAGTGGGGAGGATTTATCAGTGACATTGATATGTTTGATGCGGAGTTCTGGGGTATATCTCCTAGGGAATCTGAGAGGCTAGATCCACAACAGCGACTTATGATGGAGGTTTTCCGCCCCCTCAATTTAGCTGTTCTAACCTTGACCAGATGGCCTGGGAGGCACTAGAAGATTCAGGGCACCCTGCATCCATGTTGGCAGGCTCTAAGACTGGACTCTTCGTTGGCCTTTCAGCTTCGGATTATGGGCAGCTGCAGGTTGTTGCTTCTGCCATTGTTGAATGTTTTTAACCACTTCCTCAGCTTTTGGATGAAAATGTCGCTGATGCTTACTTTGCAACGGGTAGTTTCCTTTGCATGAACGCCAATAGGCTATCTTATCTGCTCGACTTCAGAGGTGAGGAAAATTGTAGCTGTCCAAGACCTAAGTGTGTTCTTAGGTCCCAGTGTCGCCCTGGATACGGCCTGCTCGTCATCTCTTGTGGCTTTGCATCTCGCATGTAACGCACTTAGGAACAATGAGTGCACTACAGCTTTAGCTGGCGGTGTCAATGCAATTCTGACTCCCACTGGCGGTCTGACTCTCACAAAAACAGGTACACCACAATCCCCTTTGCCTGGCTTACACATTCCAGGTGCTCTTTCACCTGATGGGCGTTGCTTTGTTTTTGATGCACGAGCAAATGGTTATGTCAGATCTGAGGGCTGTGGAATGTTGGTGCTGAAGAAATTATCTGATGCTCTCGCCGATAAGGACAAAGTCTACTGCGTTATTGCAGGAACGGGTGTCAATCAAGTATGGAAAAGAGTCTACCTCAAATGTAATTCACCAATGCACCTCAGGATGGCAAGTCCAACGGCCTCACAGCACCAAATGGGCTTGCGCAACAGGCCTTGTATACTGACACATGGCACAATGCCCACCGAAATCTTTCAGAGGCAGGGTATTTTGAGTGTCATGGAACTGGAACCTCTTTAGGAGATCATATCGAGGTTGACAGTCTTGGTGAAGTATTGTCAAAGCATATTCCAATGTATCTTGTATTACCTTCTTTCTCCTTCTCACTTTTTTTTTGAAGGGTCAATGGTGCGTACAGTGATTCAGAACGGGTTGTCATAGGTTCCGTAAAATCCAACATTGGTCATCTTGAGTGCGCATCGGGAATGGCTTCAATCATAAAGGTTGACTTTTCCTTCTTCTCTCTTTTACCAATAAAAGCTATAGATTGCTCTTTCCATGACCCACGGTTTCATCCCAAAGTCCATACACTTCGAAAACCCCAACCCACACATAAACTTCAATGGACTTCCAATTTCTGTCAGTCAAGGTGGTGAATGGAATCCCAACAAAAAGAAACTTGCTGGCGTTTCTTCGTTTGGTACATAGTTTTTTGTAAGTCACCCAACTCAATGTATCTAGGATTTGGCGGAACCAATGCTCACGCAGTAATAGAATCAGCACCGGCAGTAGACTCTCCATTCCCTGCCGATGATAATTCCTACATTCTTTCTTTATCTGCTAGATCCTCCATTTCACTGAGGGTATGAGAGATTTTCCTTTGGTTTTCCTTTTTTGAGAAAACACTTTGTTAAGGCTTCAGCTGTGAAGTTGAGCCAATTCCTTGAAAATCACCCTGAAATAGCTCTGCGGGTTGGATCTTGTAGTTCAGCTCTTTCTTTCTTACTTACTTGATGCCAGGATGTTGCTTATACCCACTTGCTCCGCCGAGAGCAGCACCCTCAGAGGGCTTCGTTTGTGTGTCAGGAGTCCCAACGTGCCCCGCTCTGCAAAGCTCTTGTTGATTTTGGATCTCTAGAGGGGAACACTGGAATTCGCACAGCCCCATCTTCATCCCAACGATTGGTGATGCTATTCAGTGGACAGGGGCCACAGCATTTCAAAATGGCTAAACAGTTGATCAAGTGCGCTTTTTTCCCGGTTTAGTACCATCTCTAACAATGATAATCAGAGAAAACGTTGTTTTCCGCAACACTCTGGAGAAAATAGATTCTATATTTTCCACAATGGAGCCTCCCTTCTCCGTTTGCCGTGAAATCCTCAACAGTGATGAAAGTAAGAGTGCCCTTGGGGAGACAGTGTGTGCACAGCGAGTACTTTTCGCGATCCAAGTTGCCCTTGTGGAAGTTTACAAACAGATGGGCGTTGTACCACAAGCTGTAGTTGGTCACTCACTTGGGTATATCTTTATTTGTCTCTGCCTATCTAATAATTACCCTTAGAGAAATTGCTGCCTTCCATGTTGCCGGAGTGCTCTCCCTTGAAGACGCAACTAGATTAATATACGTCAGAAGTGAAGTGATGAACAAAGCCACAGGTTTAGGCAAGATGGCGGCAGTTGGGCTCCCTCTTCCTGAGTGCGAACAGTTAATCTCGTCTCATTCAGGAAAACTTGCTGTTGCCGTTGTCAACAGGTTTGATGTCAGTTTATCAGCTATCCTCTAATCTCTTTAGTGAGGAGAACTGTGTTCTAAGTGGTGACGCTGAGGCCCTGGAGTCAGTTGTTACTGCACTGAAGGCTAAGAATATTTACGCGAAATACTTACCAGTCAATTACGCCTTCCACTGCCATCTATTGGACAACCTTCTTCCCGAACTTGATTCGAAGATTGGTGCGCTTCATCTTTCACCAAAGCCCGAAAGTATTCCGATCTACAGTACTCTTACTGGCACAAGATTCAATGGTACGCTTCCCTTTTTCTGCTAATGCAACAAATTCACCTTGTCACAGGGACTGATCTTCAAACTGCCTACTGGACCAAGCAAATAAGAAATCCCGTTCAATTCCACCAGGCAATTCTGGAGTTGATTAAGCAAAGACACTGCATCTTCGTGGAATTATCCCCCCATCCTGTTTTAGCGCACTATGTTTCCAGTACCCTCCGTACAAGCCCAACACCAGGTATTTTAAGATTGCATGCGAAATCGAAAATTGATCGTACCAGGACATGTGATTGCCTCCATGAAGAGAGACACAGAAGAGTCTAAGACCTTGCTTCAATCCATTGGTTTCCTGCACGAGTGCAATGTCAAGGTCGACTTCGACTGGATGTTTGATGAGAAAGCACAGTTCGTTCGCACACCTAAATACTCATGGAACAAGCAGCGGCACTGGTTTCAACCAACCAACAGTGAAAAAGTAAACCTTACTGTTATCTTTCTTTTCTTACTCTTTTAGGGGAAGCTGCTTCAATCGAAGCTTCAAAGTCCAGCAACAACAATGCCCTTCCTATCACAAGAAGTGGCCACTCTTGGCGCTGATGTTAAAGCCTGGCGTGCTTCAGTCTCGGCTGGCACTCCACTTGAATGGGAGTACGACCACAAAGGGTTTGGATCTGTACTTATACCTGGTGTTACTTACATTGAGTGCTCACTGGAAGCCGCAACAGCGGTATCTTCTTTTAGGGTTTTTTTCACCTAAGTGGTACACCCCCAGGTGTTCGGGAAAGGCCCACAAGTGATCACTGATGTTAAGTTTTTACGTCCTCTTTTCCTTCCAGCTGCAAACAGTGAACCAATTATCCAAACTTCGTTTGTTGTAACATCGCCGTACGAGGCAACGGTATCTTTGTATAGCACTCTCGACGGGTTCTCTTCCCTTTACTTTATGCTGTTTCTTACTTTTCTCTAGAGAAACTCCCAACCCACAATATATGCTTCACGCCACAACCACTGTCCACCGTGAGAGGGATTCCTGGCTTGCTGGAGCTTTGCCACAACCAGAGTCGCCGGCAGCTATAATTGCTCGCTGCAACACTGCTTCTGTGAGTGGGCAAGACTACTATACTGCAATGTGGGAGAGGGGACTCCAGTTAGGACCTGCGTTCAAGAGCATACGTGCCCTTCATGTGGGAAATAACGAGCTTCTCGGGGTGTTGCATGTACCAGATCACATTGCCACCAATTTAGACAAGTACTGTTTCCATCCACCCGTTTTGGACGCAACGATGCAGGTAGTGATAACTTACTTGTTTCCCTCCGTTTTAATTTCATTGACAGTGTCTTGGTGCCATCTTTTTCCTGAGGAATGAGGACATTCATGGAATTTATCTGCCCTTCCATATGGATAGAGTCCGCTTCTTCCGCAGTCCTGTTCAAGACTTGTACTGTCATGTTAAAATTACCACTGTATCTCCAAGAGGTTATCTCAGCAACCACATTTACAACAATTGATTGTGTTTTAGCTCTTATTGGGGACCTGGTTATATTCACTGAGTCTGGTGAGCCAATTGCCTGCATTGATGGCTTCCGCTGCAATTATGTTGAAGACACACGAAGATCTACAGATGTGTTTTACCACACAGAGTGGGCCCCAATTACCACTTCCCCAGCTCCACCCACCAAACCCAATGGCAAGTTTGTTGTATTCTCTGAAGGGGTGTATGGGGATGAGCTTGTAAGCATTTTACGCAAGTCTGGGGGATCTGTTTTTTCAATTCGCAAGGCCAACAGCGTGGAATTGAATGGTCAAGACTTGGCATGTCCTTCCAATGAGTTGCCGTCTGTGATTAGCCATATTGAGGCACAGGTTTTCCCATTTTCCCATTTCCAAGTATTGATATTTACAGGCTGACGGGCAACCCATCTTCATGGTGTTCATGTGGGCTGTAAAACAACCCGCCAACGAGGGACTGCTGGATGCCATTTTGTTCTTGCAAGCACTTGGTAAGTCCGCACTCCAACCTAGACTGTGGCTTGTGACTGCTGGGAGCCAGGTATGCCTATACAAAAACACATTACTTCATAACCGGCATCCAGGAAGTTACCGAACAAGATACAGATATTGACCCTCACCAATCTGCATTGTGGGGCCTCTCCAACGTTTTGCTTCAGGAATATGCCGCATTTTCCACTCGCATGATCGATCTGAGCCTCACTCCAACTGCAAAGTAACAATAAACTTTCCGCACTTCACTTCAGCACTAACTAAAACCCAGTGAAATAACTACTTTAGCACATGAGATTCTTTCTCCAGGGAAAGATAACCTTGTTGGAATAAGGAGTACTTCACTTTGGGGAAACCGCCTCATGCAAAGTGTTGTACCGTCACTCTCACGAATCATCGATACAACTGCTTCAAAAGGAGCCTACCGGCTTGAGATTAGTAAGCGAGGGGTTTTAGACAGTTTGACCCTGTGCCATATTCCAAGAATGGAACCAAAGGGTATTTCTCTAACACCACAACACCGTAGTCTAAACTTGATAAAAGAGGGTGAGGTGGAAATTCAAGTGAGAGCTTCTTCTCTCAATTTCCGAGATGTAATGCGAGCTATGGGCCTCTACCCTGCTGAAGATGATTCCACACTTGTTGGGCTGGAGGCTGCTGGGACCATTGTCCGTGTTGGGAAGGGTGTAACCGGGTTTGCAGTTGGAGACCCTGTAATAGCTATCGCCAACGGAACATTTGCCTCACACTTTGTTACTCCTGCCCATTTGTGTGTTAAGAAACCCTCCAATCTCACTATGGAAGAAGCTGTGGCCTCCACAGGTTACGAATATAATAACGTCTCAGTCTCCTGCTAATTGGAAGTAGGTGTTCTTCTAACTGCCTATGAAGGCTTAGTACGCGTTGCACATATTAAAAAAGGAGAGAGGGTACTGGTTCACCTTGCAAGTGGAGGAGTTGGAATTGCTGCTGTTCAACTCTGCCAGCATTATGGTTGCGAAGTGTTTGCCACTGTTGGAAAGAAAGAGAAGCGCGAATTCTTGGTAAATAAGCTTGGCATTCCAGAGGACCACATTTTCAACTCCCGATCCTTAACCTTTGCTGATCAGGTATATCCTCACTTAGAAGAACTATTTTTTGATTGCATTTAGATCATGAAAATTACACATGGAGAAGGAGTGGATGTTGTTCTCAACTCGTTAATGGGAGAGGGATTAGTCCGATCCTACCACCTTCTTCGTCACAAAGGAAGATTTATTGAAATTGGAAAACGGGACATCTTCGAAAATAGCAAGCTTCCTCTGAAGCCATTTGCAAAGAACCTTCTTGTAGCCAGTGTTGCCATTGATGTTCTCTGTGATTCTGACCCTGTATACTTCTCGGAATTGCTTAGGGAGGTGGAATCAAAACTAGAAGGTTGAGTTGTTAGTTTTTCACCTTTCACTGTCTTAATCATGTAAAAGATGGTACAATCAAGCCAATACCCTACACTGCTTTCCCAATCACAGATGCGGTCCATGCTTTCCGACTTATGGCCGCAGCCAATCACATTGGCAAGATACTCGTCACTGTTGATCTTGAATCGACAGTTCATGCAACAGACACCTGTCCAACCAGCTTTGATCCAGATGCTATTTACATGGTATGAAGCTCCTTTCTTGGATGTGGTTTTGACTTGGTGTTAGCTAACCGGAGGCTTGGGGGCTCTTGGTACATCTGTGGCACAATGGATGTGCTGGCACGGGGCAACCAAAATAGGTTTCTTTGGTTGATTTACCTTTTGCACGGGAACCAACAGATCTTCTAAACAGACTTCGGAGTGCAGGAGCAAACATTTCCATCCACCGATGTACAACAACAACACATAATTCAACCCACTGATGCTTTTCAGGCGATATCACCGATCCTGCTGCTGTGGACTCATTATTCGCAGAGCTAACTGCAGTAGCACCAATTGGAGGAATAATGCATTGCGCTGGCTTTGTTGACGACTATTTTGTCAAGGACCTTACACGGGATAGGCTAAACAAAGTTCTTGCCCCTAAAGTGTCTGGTGCTTGGAATCTGCACCTAGCCTCACTGAAGCTGAAAGCACCTCTGTCATTCTTCGTTCTTTTCGGGTCCATTGCTGCCAAAATGGGTGCCCCAGGTTTTTACATGGTTTTTGCTTTGGTAGGACAAGCAAACTATGCCGCAGGTAACTCTTTCTTGAATGGGCTCTCCCACAAGAGAAGAAAGATGGGTCTTCCTTGCTTAGCTATCAACTGGGGTCCAATTCTTGCTGGTATGACGGCTAAACTACCTGAAAACGTTCGCAGAGGAATGCAGGCCCAAGGTATACTTGGAAAAAAGTAATTTGGCACCTCTGACATTTTACTCAGGCTTGGTGATACTCAGTTCCTCTGAAGTTGTTGACCTGCTTGGGTCACTCATTTTCACCAATACCCCTCTCCCACCACACATTGCTGTTGTACGAATCGACTGGGCACAATGGGCTGCATTCTCCCCCACAAACCAGAACCCAAGGTCAGTCAAATTCGGATCGGAAGACACTTTCTCACACCTAAACAGGTTCCAGAACGTGGTGAAACTTGCTGGTGCCCAGTCCTCAGCTGGCAAGTTATTCATGCAGAAGATGCTTGCGCTCCCCGCTGGGACCCAGCGTTTGGAAATGATGCAACGGCGCATTGTGGAAACAATTTCTACTGTCCTATCATTCAAACCCGTATGGAGAGAACATCTGTATAAGTGTATACCTGACATAAATGCAGGATCAGGTTGATGTTAACAAACCACTTACCGACATGGGATTAGACAGTATGGTGGCTGTGGAAGTTCGTGCAAAACTTGAGCAGGAAGTCGGTATCCCAATCTCCATTGTCTTGCTGATGGGCGGCCCTCCAATTTCCAAGGTAACGCCGCAATCGTAAACAAATAAAATAAACAAGACTGATCTTAACATCTGTAAACCAGATTGCGCTGGCTCTTGTTACTCAGATGGAAGGCATGTCTTCCTCTTCCGGAGTTCAAGAAACAACCGCCAAGCCAGTGGAAGAAGCATCAGTCATCACCACAATGACCAACCCTGACTCCAAGAAACACGTCTTCTTGTTCCCACCAGCCGGTGGAAATCAGACTATATTTTCGAGCTTTGCCCCACTGATGGAGAATTGGGTACACTTTCTATACCAATTTAATTTACAATAAGTTATAACCTCAGTTATACTGTTCAAACAACTTGATTACATAAATAACTTGATTGAAACTAGGCTGTACACGTTGTACAACGAGGATACAATGTGACGGACCTCACCGCACTTGTCAACAGCAACATCGCAGCAATATTGGCCACTTGCAAGGAGCCCTACACGATCGTCGGCCACTCGGCCGGTGGAATTGTGGGACAGCTCGTCGCCACCAAGCTCATTTCCATGGGCCACAAAGTCGAATCCTTAGTTCTTATCGACGCCACTCACGTTTCCGTATGCGAAACACTCTCCTCCCCCTTTCCTTTCCACTTCCCATAACTAACCAATGCAACAGGACAAATCAGCCAGCAACGTGGAGGATTCCATGTGCCTGTTTGTCCGCGGCCAGGGCCGCATGTCCGGCGTCGCGGCCGCGTCGCTCCGGGCAGAGCTGAAGCTGCTTACGGACGAGAAAGCCAAGTGGGACCACTTCTTCGCCGCGTGCAAGTACGATACCGCTGAGGAGCGCCAGGTCGCCCAGGACCTCGTGAAGAACCTCATGCAGGACATCCACCTCACCGACCAGGCACTACCCCTAGTCGACAGCCTGCTCCTCCAATCCGAATCCTCAGAATCATCAGAATCATCAACCGGAACTCCGGAATCATCATCATCTTCCAGCCTTGAACTGTGGAATGCTCCGGTTCTTACAGTGTGGGCCTCCAACAACGACGAGTTCGTCAAGTCACTGCTGCAGCTCGACACCGCCCAAGTCATGGACCAACACGCTGACGAGGCTGTCGAACAGGCCGCCGCAGCCGGAGGACAAGGGCAGGGCAACGCTGTCACTCAGCACGCGACGACTCCGGGTGACCACTGGACAATGTTCTCGCCCCCTGACAACGTGACAACACTAGCCCACACCGTACTCACATTCCACAAACCACCCCTAAAAAAAATTCCGTTTTGAGAAAATGTTTTACAGCGATTTCGGTACGTCGCGGAGGCCCGAAGACGAGCTGTTGTCGGCCGTTAGTTGCGGCAACGCCGAAACCACATTCAAAGTTCTAGCGCACAACCCCACCATCGACATCA
>JAHLWZ010001191.1:0-13518 GCA_020536535.1 Pelomyxa schiedti | reverse complement strand
TGCTCCGGCTTATCCCAACTCTTACCCTGCACAACCTCCAATGAATTCCCCGGCCTCAACAAATCAGGTAACCATATAACCGGCCATATCCCCACTGAAAACTATTCCTGCAGATTGACGTTCATAAAGCAGTGGAGTCTCTTACGCAACCTCAACTGCTAGAAGTGTTGTCTCAATTCAAGGTGAAGACCCACATTCAGTCTTCAACTTACGGCTTTTAGAGCTTGTGTCAGCATAACCCGGACCAAGCCCGATCCGTTTTATCAAATAACCCGCAGCTGGCTTATGCCATTTTACACATCGAAGTCTTACTTAGATTGGTTGATGCAAATATTGTTCAGGTACATTTTTCCACCGAAAGACTGCGTCAACCTTACATGTTACAGTCGATGCTACAGCAACCAAGATACATGCCTGTACAACAGCCGATGATGCCAGCTCAACCCCCACCCCCTCTTCAATACATGGTATTATTCCCCAACCCTAAAATTACCGCAATACAAACAAATATCACAGGGAGACATGGGAATGCCCCCCGGCCAGTATCCACAACCAATGGACCCAATGACAAACAAATTCTAGAACAACACCCACTGTGTGCTATTCCCCTTGTCAGCTTCCCATGAACCCAGAATGGGCTTCTCTCCGTACTTTGATTTTCCATTTCCACTTCCCTTAAAACTCGACACAAATAAATAAAGAAACAAACGAAACGAAGTGTCGTTTAACATCAAAATCAATCGTCACATTGGAAGGAACAACCGATAAAAAAAAGCAACAAAGAGAAGAAAAACAAAAAAAAACGATGGGCGACGACGCGCGACACACCACGACGGCGGGAGATCATCAACAACCGCCGATGCCGATGCCGGTTACGATCCCGATCGGCGGCGACCACCTCTTCGCAACCGAATCGTCGCCCTCGTCGTCGGGCGCGTACTCGTCGTCTCCCACAATGTCTACCTGCTCATCCACTTCAACAAATTCTGTAAACTCAACCTCATCACAAGAACAACAAATCCCACTGAAACCAACCCCTCAACAACAAACAGCAACAACAACAATGAATAAACACAGCGGTGTTGATGAGGACGCACCAACAAAGCTGAAGTTCGAGCACAAGGGACCACGAAGAGGAGGTGGAATCCCATTATTGGACATGGGCACGCTCACCGGAGCGAACTGCACCAATTTCCTGTCACTCCCCTCATCGTCCGCACTTACTTCGTCGGCACCTTCCGCGTTTCATTCCGTCAGTGGAATTCCATCGCCTGGCGATGATGCACTAGGGCAGCAGTGTGATAGGCATACTTTGGTGGGTAGCGAGGGCATAGTCAATAGTATCAGCAGCAGTAGTAGCGGTCACCATCATAGGCACTCTTCTAGTGGAAAGTCTCCGAGAGAACATTCCAGCCTGGAGGGCACGAGGTCCCCTCGCGGAGATAGAAGAAGCACAACGCCGGCACCCCTGGGTCTGGATTCTGTGAAGTCTCCAAGAGAGCACCATTCATCTTTGGATAGCATCAGGTCACCTCGCGGAGAAAGAAGAAATGATTCCGCACCAACCCTCGAAAATTTACCGCAATCACTGACACAAAGTGAAGGCATGTTGCCACTGCAACTACCTTCTCGTTTATCTCATAAGCACCACGCGAATTCCAACCCTCACGTTGTAAGAAAAAACCACGATTCACATCACCACTCGAAGCACCCTCACAAACTCTCCCGTACTCCTGGATTGGGAGACGAGGAACTCACTGCACAGCACTCCGCTTCACCACCTTCTACTCCCGATGAAACTGACGCTCAATCGAAAGGCAGAGCGGCCAGTCTGGAATGCGTTCCAACAATCGAAAGCCGATCACCTTTATTACTTCCATCAATTATACCCAATCTTCACAAGCCTAAAACAAGCCCACCTCTTGAGGGGGGAAAGGTAGTTGCATCCTCTCCACCTCTTTCGACATCTCCACCTCCGGCGCCTCCCCCACCACTAACCCTAAGACCCCAGCCTATTGCTCCATCACTTTCTGGATCCGCAAACCAAACAGCTCCACAGCCCATCAAAAATTCCACTGCAATGTCAGTTTCAAGCTTATATAACTTCAGCACTAGCCCTGGACCTGTTCCCTCTTTGGGAATTAACAAGTTAGAAAAAACGGAAGTACGCGTAGCTCTGACAGGTGATATGGATATCACTCCTAGAGCCTTGTTAATGCATTTCGCTACTGGTTTGTTCATATTTGAGGAAGAGAATGTTCAATATAACAGTATGTCCATTCTCCCAAAGTAAATTGATTTTTTACATTCTTATAGAGGTTGATGTCATCTCCAAAACTATTGCCGTGGATGGGAGGCGTGTTACACTCGATATTTGTCTATGTCAGCTGGATCAGCCAGCCCCGAATTCTCCACAAATATGCATTTATGTTTACAGTATGCTAGACCGGGCTAGTTTTATGCACTTGAATGAGCGACTTCAGAGAACTCAACAACTGTATGGTTCCAAGTGTTGCATACTCTTATGTGTCATTGATCATGACATGGTGTGTGAGTGGTGTGCCGGCAATAAGCACCCGGTACACCGTCGGCTCCAGGCAATGGGCTTCAATAGCAGAACAATTGAAACAGGTGCCGGGCCTGTTTATGCCGATGAACTTAGTAGGTGGTTGGATGGAGAAGCGCCTCCAGCACTTCCCACATACTTTGGAACTGGGAGTGGCAGTGGGAGTGGAGGAGTGAGTGGCAGTGGTGGTAGTGGTGGAAGCGGAAGTGGAGGTGGAAGCAGTGGCAAAGGAACTAAGGGCGGAAAACCTACAGCCGGCGGAAGTGTTAACACTAGTAGCGTGTTCACCAATCCACCTCCATATTCACCACCAAGCAATATTGAAGTGGCATGCTGGGCTGTTCGGTCTGTATCTATTGGCGACAGAGCTGCTGTCAAAAATCTTTTCGAGGATGCTGTCAGAACTTTTACCACAAAAAAAAAGTATAGTTGTACGTCTTGTGCTCTTAACTCAAGCAACTCAGAAAAGGAACAACGTGGAAGCAAACACTACCTAGTCTTCCTGAAGCTACTATTTCCCAACTACCACAGCAATTCCACGCAAGTAAGATAAAACGCGGTTATGTAGACGAGACCTACAACTATCTCGATGAACTGATTCATGCTGCATTAAAAAAGGGACTTACACTCAGTAACCTATTGCTATTTCTCTATGGTATGTAAGGTGCAAAAAAGACATTTGACTAAGAGGGGTTACACCAGATGAAGATGTTTTGTTTGAAATGCGGAGTTTCACTGTTCTTATGGCACACTTCCAGAATAATATCACTGATTGGTTTCAACACCTTTCCCCAACTCACAGACTGCTTAACGAAAAATGCATTGAATCGATTGCTGCTATTTCTTTTACTGAAAGTATGTTGAAACTCACTCAATGAATTGTGACATTTCTTCAGAACTTCTCCCTGAGCCTCTGCCTAATGGGACCACATTGTGCTTCACCTTTATGATGTTGCGGCAGCTTCCAAGTATCTGAGACATCGCTCTTCATTTTTTTTCTTACTTCTACATAACAAAGGCTATTTCGAGCAAGGTCTTGCATCACTGACATCTGTCACTCAGTTAAATCTGTCACATAATATCTTAGCCCAAGTGCCAAGTGAACTCTTTAAAATTAAAACCCTACAGTCTCTCAATTTGTCATGTACACCTTCGCCAACCCATCTTTCCCTAACCTTCAGCAGGGAATGCTCTCACATCCCTTCCAGAGATTGTATCACCACCCCCAAGATTGCAGGAACTGAATGTTCTTTTTTATCACTTGTTGTCTATTCTCTAATGTATCCTAAGATTGAACACAACTCACTATCTGAGATTCCGGATTCTCTTGGAGACTGCTTATACATGCACATCAATTGCGCTTACAATCAAGTATCTAAAGTAACCTCACGAACCACGAACTAATATTCCTCAGATTACCTCTCTCCCCCACACTCTGGCTCACCACATAAGAACTGGAAGACTTACCTACCAGCCCAACCCCCTTCCCCCTGCTCTTTCCACGCCAGATGAAGTCCTTAAATACCTCCAGCAAGTCTCAGCTTCCTCAGTAGTAAGATGGCCTAAGATTAAGCTGGCCCTACTTGGTCCGGTATGAATCTTACACTAATCTCAAAGACAAACATTCACCAGGAAGCAGTCGGCAAAACTACTCTCATAAAACGATTGCAAGGGAAAAGTAATGATGGATCTTCCACAGGTAGCTTCAGTCAACACCCGTTTGTTTTACTCCCAGTCAACAGATGGGATTCTTATTCAAGACATCAAATTAAGGGATGTCTCATTTAATGTTTGGGGTACCTTCTTATCTCGTTTGTTTAAAGAAAATAACCTCTCTCCAACCAAGACTTTGGTGGCCAGGCGGCTTTCCTGCCGACTCATCAGGTTTTTCCTCAAGTTCTTATTTTAAAAAAACTTATGTAACTAGTTTTTCCTAACTGGACGAGCCATCTACCTTGTCATCTTTGATTTATCTAATCCTAATGCCCAGAGAACGGAATATTGGCTGCGGTAAATTGGTATTATTGAATTTCTGTTTCCCACCACCAATAGACAAGTTGCTCGTACAGTCCGCACACCTCCTTTTCCACCCGTTCTGCTTGTAGGGACACGGCTCGATAAATTGTCTTCACTGGAAAAGGCAAAAGAAATTTGCTCAAGTGTATATTCTCAGTTTCGGCACATTTGTCTTCCTATTGGGTGTATTCCACTTGATGCCCGAGATGGTGACCTTGAAGAACTGGAATCAATTATTTGTGGTACAGTGATTGAGAAACAAGCATTACTACGAGAAAAAGTACAAACAAATGGACACAAATAAAAGTTCTGATATGTGAAGGTTCCTGGTTCCTGGGTATCACTTGATGAACTTTTATGTGACAAGAAGCCAGTCAAACGAACTCTTAATTGGGCTGAATTTTCTGGCTTTGCGTCTGCTGCTGGGGTTGACCAACATCAAGTAAAGAAGGTATTCACCCCTTCAGTGAACAGCACGATTTTGATGACTCCAGGCTGCAGAATTCCTTCATGAAGTCGGTTCAGTCGTTTATTATGATTCCAAAGATTCTAAGCTGGGAGAATATGTTGTTCTTGACCCAAAATATCTTTCTGGTATGCTTCTGGAACAATTTTGGGTAACCAAGGTCCCCTAGACGTTATGATTACAATGGTCACCATCAAACCTACTATGGCAAGTAATGGTTTCCTCCCTCGAGAGGGACTTCTACAAGTCTGGCAAGCATATGACACAAAAGATCACCCGTTGATTATAGAACTGTAATTTTTCCACTCTCAAACCTCAATCAATTTTCGTGGCAGACTATCTCTATTCTTGATATTGTACCCAGTGACTTTAAATGGCCAAGAAGGTTACATCGTTCCGTGGTGAGTCCTTGAATGCTATACTTTCTTTCTTCTATCTGTTTCTTCTTTACCATACACTAGTGCTCTGTCAACAAAAGAACCACCTGAGGCATCAGAGATATGGCCAGAGACTAACATTACCAACTACCAATCTTATGGTAAGCCGTGAAAACCAAAAACTTTGAGCATTAACTCCAATCAGAGCGGTGGTATGTTTTTCCCATTGTACCCATTGGTTTATTTGAGCGGGTACTACTCCGTGTTCTACATTTACACAATATTACTCGACACTCATTCTGGCATAATAACATACGTCTTGAAGTCACACCTCAATTTGGTTGACTCTATTTCTTGTTTTTCAACAACATACTGTTAATACCACACTCAGATGCCCGAAATCAGTTTGGGTCAATATGTTTTGATGCAACGTCAAGTTACAGTCCTTTTCTTGTGGTGACCGTAAGAACCCCAAGTGATGCAGTAACTTCCTTCAATGAACTCCTCTGCAGCCTTATTTTTTACTTCAGAAACAACACTTGCTCACAAAACTCCTGGAGTGTGTGGAAACGACAATTGAGTGCTTTTATAAGTTTCCATCTCCCACGGTTAATAAATCCTTATGTTGTCTAATAGGAACCTGCAACTTGACACCAAGCAGTTAGTCACATGTCCACATTGTCCCGATCCGGCGTCAAATCCAAAAGCACCCACCCCACATCAGTTCCCCCTAGAAGAAATTGTTGCAGCTATCGCTTCTCGTTCATCAGTGATGTGCAAGGTAATTCTGTTTCAGAGGCATTTTTTACACCCAGGACAATAACCTGCCCAACTAGGTAGAAAATATCGAAGTCCGGCCACATACTCTTGTTCCAGATCTCCTATTGGAGACACAATTTCATATTGCACCTGCAGACTTAATTAATATGGTACCCATTGGGTCAGGTGTGTTCTGTTGTTCCTTTATCACTTATTCATATCACCATCTACAGGTGGCTTCGGCAAAATCTACAGAGGTACCCTTATTTTTCTTTTTTCTTCTTTTTGAAAAAAGAGTTAGCAACTCTGGATGGACGAGATGTAGCTGTCAAAGAGTTGATTGTAAGGACCGAAGATGAAGAAGTGCTCGAAAAACTATTAGAATTCAAGAAAGAAGTGCTACTGATGAGGTTAGAGACATCACTTAATAAATATATTTGACTGTTGGTTAAGTATGCTGGATAACCCCTTTATCGTTAAATTGTATGGCATTTGTGTATCACCCCCAATGATGATTATGGAGTTCGTAACAATGGGTGACCTATTTAAAATCCTGCACAAACAAGTTGAAACTGCGGCAGGTAACTTCTGAACTAATATTCGTGGTACACTGCTAATAAATATACACAGTGCTTCCTTCTGCTGATGGGCTCGATTCAATTCCGGATATGGATGCCTTGTACGCTCACCCAATGAGGTATGAAGAATTGCTCGTGTTGCAGTGTAGCATTAAAGCTAGCTAGCTGGCGTTTAAGACTTCAGTTAGCACTAGATGTTGCACAGGGACTTCATTACTTGCAATCTCTGCATCCCCCAATTGTCCACCGGTACTTCATTGCCTTTTTTTTTTTGTATTAACCTTATTTAGGGACCTCCGCAGTCCAAATATTTTTGTATGACTTTTTGTACTATCTTTTACTTACTGGACACACAGGTTTTGACACTTGATCCCAGTGCACCTGTGAGGGCAAAAGTAGCAGATTGTATGTGTTGATACTCATCATCCTCTAACTCACTTTTCAGTTGGTCTAAGTGTAACTGCTGCGGGTAAAGTGAGTGGTAATTTAACCACTTGGCAGGTTGTGCTTCCTCTCATGCAAACAGTTCAAGTAACATTCTTTTAGTGGCTCGCACCAGAAGTTATTGATTCGTCATCACAATATTATGATGAGCAGTCTGATATTTTCAGTTTTGGGGTATGACAATAGAACTTCAAGTTAAATTTCTAATGCCACGGAGGTTGTGTGCTATGAAATTATCACTAGGCAATTTCCTTATGACGGTACATTGAATTATTCATGTTAATCCCTAAAAGTGTGAAATTAGAATATGCTGAGAATGAGTTATATGCCAATAAAAAAGGCAACCAGTGGGAATGGCGAGCCCAATCCATGAAAACGGCGATTTCGAATGGCCTGCGCCCCACTCTACCAGATTCTTTCCCTATGTACCTATGGATACCATGACCCAACTAACAATCTGTAGAACATCAGTCCGAGAGCTGATTAAACAATGCTGGCTGAAAAATCCTTCAGAAAGACCTAAAGCCGGCTCCATTGTTGAAAGCCTGCTCACTATTCTTGGAAAAGAAGTGCATATGCCACAAAAGAAAAAAAGTACCTCTGAAAGTCGTAAAACTTTTTTAACAACTGCAGAAATGATTCCACTTGCTGAACAGCCGAAGCAGCTCTGGGAGGTAACATCCGATGTGAAAATATGGAGTAGTGCATCAGATCCCCGAAGTGGCACTCTATGGGTACTCTCCACCCTACATCACAGAATACCAACATCTCCCTAAGGTGGGATGTGCAGATGGAACAATCCGCAAACCTGATGCTGTGCATGGGGGTTTTGTTGGCACCTCTCTATGCCTCTCACAAAAATGTCGGATATACTGTCTACTTTTCATTCCCCCACCCCCTCCACCTGCTGTGGGCTGTGGTAGTGGGCGCACTTCAGGTGAAGTGTGGGCTGGAACTGAATATGGAAAGATTATAGTTTTCGATTCCTCTGTGGGTATTTCATTCGCCATACTTTCCCTCACTATGTAAATCAGACTGGAAGGGCTAAATCTCCCATTAATGCTCATGGAGATCAACATATTATTGCAAGCATGGTGGCAGTTTATTCCAATCACACAGAAACAGGTGATGTGAAGTCTGTGTGGTCAGTGTCATCAACGGAGGCTACAGTAGTCATGATACATCCGCAGGTTCATGGAGCTGTAACTTTCATTTGTGACTCATCGTATTCCAGACCAAATCTATTCTAAATAAAGTCAGCTTCAACCCATCTGAAGTTCGAATTAATTCCATGTGTCAATGCATGGGGTACATGTGGATTGGATGCTATAAGAAGATTGTCGTTCTCGACTGTGCTACAATGGCTACCAACCAAATTTTAACCAGAAGTATCGCCCTTGTGCCCAGTAACTTTAGTCTCATGCCATCTTTCAGATATTCTACCAAGCAAGTATATTTGCCCAGTTTCTGTAGATTCTAATGTATGGTTTGGTGCATCAAAGAAAATCTGTGTTTTCAACTCCACCGAAATGGTGTGTTTCACCAACAACAACTAAAGACCCAACTTCTTCACAGAGCTGCGTTGCACAGCTTGCCGGTCATTCGTGTGAAGTTACAACTCTTTGTGTTTCCCTAGGGTACAAGTATCCGAAAAATACAAACATCTAACAAAAAGTTCTCAGCTATGTCTGGTCAGCAGACATTGAAGGTTCTATATATGCTTGGCACCCAGAGACTTTTGTTGTTGTCAAGAAATTTGGCCAAACTGGGGTGTACTATAGCACTTTGTTTTCCGCCTCCAAGTAGCTATCCTCATAACAGTTTACCTTTTGATTTACTTCTTCTTTCCATAGTCATTTGGTATACGCCACAGTTCACCCTGTTGTAGTTATTGGTGCCTACCGCTGTTATTCCCCAGATGCCAAATGTAAACTCCCCCCCCTCCCCAGTTTCAATTTAATCACATTGCCCAAATGCCTATCTGTGCACCACTCAACCACATCAACATCAGTGGACAAACCAATCAAAGAAGTCCGCGAAAGAAGCAAAACCACAGGATCCGCGAAAGAAACCTTCGATTCCATCCCAATATGGCGCCAATCCAAGCTCAACACCTACCTCGCCCACCGCAAGGACAAACAACAGCCCCAGGCCCAGCAACAGCCCCAGCCACAGCCACCGCCGCAGCCGCAGCCGCAGGCCCTGGGGCCCCCCAGCGGGCCGCCTCCCCCGGCGCCCCCGCCCACCGCCCCGCCGCCGCTCAGGACCGCGGTGGTTCTGGGGGCCGCGCCGCCGGCCACGCCCCCGCCGCCGACGAGCCCCCCGCCGGGGTCGCTGTCGCCTCGGGGGATGGGGCTGGGGCTTGGGCTGGGTCTGGGGTGCGCGGTGCCCCCGGGCAGCCCGCCGCCGCCGCCGCCGCCGCTCCCGCCGTCGTTCCAGGCGCCCGTGCCGCCGGTTGTGCCCCCGGCGCTGCTGAGGCTGCCTTCTGCCGCTCCCAAGGCGCACGCGAGGGCGCCGTCGTACTCTTATGGGGAGACTGGCACGTCGGCCACGTCGGCGACAACATCAGGCACAGATACAATCACAACGACGGACAAACTACAGCCACAGCACAAAATCAACAGCAGATGATAACGACCCCGTATCCAAACACCCCCACCAATCCCACTGTTGTAACAACATTTTTTTGTACCTACCGTATCACTACCACAATTTTTCCTGAAATTAGGAGTTTCCTGAAGTTCCCATTTGACTGAGGAGGCCTCTGAGCCGAGAGCACCAGCTGATTCCTACATGAAGACCTGTTGCCTTGGAGGATTCAGATGAGACTGGGGAATCTGGGCTTGTTCAGATTGATGATGACTGTTCCACGAAAAACTGAAAAACCAACAAACAACGAAGGTTTCAACAGCCACACACCCAAAAGAAAAAAGAAATAAAAAACATCATGTCCAAGGTGAGATGCTTTGAGTTAATTATTGAGGAAATAAGTATAATAACTCACAACGAATCGACACAACAGCCGACAACAGGAGCGTTTGTTATTCCGGATGCGTTCAATATAAACACGGCCGGCCCCGCTACTGGTTCCGCTATAGGTTTCTTTCTAGTTGCGATATTAGATATTATTATTGAATGTAGTTTTCCGTAGTGTTATTTTCGTAGAGAAATAAAGTCACCATCGAACTTGAATGACAAACTCAAACTCGCTTGTACTTACCAATATAATTAGCCTCTGCTACGTCACTGAATCTAACGGCTGAAGAGATTGCGGCACAGGACCCGGAGCTACAGAGATATCTGGATAGTGATGATGAAGTATGCAACCATTATTTAGTTAACGTTTTAACACTGATCCTAACAAACAAACAACCACACCCAAGGAGCCAGCAACAACACCGGCACCCACAGCTACACCAGCATCCAAACACTGAGTGAACACACTCTATTGTATGGTCTATACCTAAAATAGATTTATGGAATTCCAACAACTCCCTCTTGTCCCCGTATTTTCCTTCGATCCTAATGCCTCTTGACTGAGCGAACAATTAATAAAACCTCTCAACAAGCGAACTCTCCTTTCTTACAGAAAAATTCTTTTGTTGATGGAGATAAAAAAAAACCTCTCAACAGGCGAACCAACCAGCGAAATGGCTACGACCACAACAACCCATGAGCCGCCCTTTCCAGACGGAACCGGACACCACCACCCCGACGCGATGACGGTCTCGCGAGTGGTGTGGGACTGGGTGCTCGTGCCCATGTGGGCCGCGGATTCGGAGCGGGGGGTCGTGTTCCGGCCCACGGCCCAGGCGCGGGCCGAGTGGTCGTGGGCCATGGGCGTCGCGGAGGCGCTCTTCCCGCTGGTCCCCAGGGTCTGCCGCGCCGCCCTGGCCACCCGCGGCGCCCGCGTGCCCCGCCTGGGGTTCAACGACGGCGGCGACAATACGCCTGGGTACCGCTCCCATTATTTCGCTTTGGAGTGTGCCGCCGTCGCGGGCGGTGGCGGGGGCGTGGGCGTGGGCAGGTGCGCGAGGTGGCTGCTCAGCCACAACAACAACTACAGCGGCAGCACGACCCACAATGGTGGTGATGATGATGAGGCTTCATCATCGAAATCGGTGAGGGAGTGGGTTGCTGTTCTGAGGGGACTGTGTGTGGGCGGCCACATCGAATCTGCAAAGCGACTCGTCGACCCTCCTCCTGCTGGTCCTCAGGCTTCTGTGGCCAGCGGGTGTGAGGATTGGTCATATCTCGCGAGGAAGGGCAGGGGATGGAGCGTGGAGGATGTACTTTGTGTATCTGGGAGAGAGGATCCAATACTGAGCGCGGTGTGTCGCGCAGGACACCTGGGGGTGGCAAAGTGGATTGTGGGAAGGTTTGGGGTGATGAAGTGGGAGCTGTGCTGGCCGTTTCTTGCGGCTCTTGAAGGTGGCCGCCTGGATGTTGCGGAATGGATTTATGGGAACTGGGACTCCAGAATAGCATCAAGGGTGGTGAGTTCTTGTCCAGTTTTTGGAGCTGCTTCTAGGAGTGGGAATCTTGATGTTGTCAAGTGGTTCTTTGGGATGTTCCCTCATACTTACATCAGCACTCCAATTACAACTGTGGTGGAGCCTTTCCTGAAAAATTGCAGGAGTGAGGACTACATTGAAGGGTGTAAGTGGTTTTCAGAGAGGTTTCCATCTCTTAAGTGGGATGATGTTCACATTGACAATGAGAAGACTCTGAGGTGGCTTGTGGAGAGAGGATTCATAATGGATTCATGTTTGCAAAGAGCCTATTACCTCATCTGTGACGTGAAGCTTCTGCAGTGGCTTCTTGATGTTAGAAAGGCGCCGTTTCCGTCACTGAATGAGTTCCCTCGTGTATTTGAGAACAAAAAGGACAGCGTTCCTGTTGTGAAATTCATGTTGGAGAGAACCAAGAATTTGCCACCAGCCGTTCTGGAACGGTCAATTGAAAATTCCTTGTGCATGGGCAACATTGTAGTTGCAAACTGGTTGGAAGCAACATATCACCAACCAGACTGTACTGCTTGCGATTACAAGGGAATGTACCCAAAACTGGAGGTTGTAGCTAATTTCTCCCACGGCTGTGGTTCACTGAAGTGGGTGCTGGAACATGTTCCAGTTGAGCACATTGACAAACATCAGGTTATACAATCGGTCAAAGCCTGCCTGCGGCATTTCAACTTCAGTGGTGCCACGTTTTTGCTGGAGAGGTTCCACATACTATCTGACAGTATCACTGCCACCAGAATGTGGGACATTGTTCTGGCTTCTGCACTTGGTGCTGACCTGAACTCAGCCAAACAGATGGTCTCACTGGGTGAGTTCTCACAGTCACAAGTTGCTGACAGCCTGTCGGAGCTATTCAATGAGGTAAGGTCAAGTAAAGTAGCAAAGTGGCTGATTGAGCACTACCACCTGACGGCTGACCAAGTCAAGGCCAATGAAAACGAGCTGTTGTTCAAGTTGCTGTCATGCTCCAAAACAAGCTGTGCTCGGTGGCTGATCACAAAGTTCCACATCACACTCACTGAACTGTGTGAATCCAACAAAACGAACAATCTCGGGGGAATCAAGTTTTCCACTTGGAAAATGCTCTTGAAGCAGTTCCCAGATATCACAGCAGACTCAGTGAGAGCGAAATTCATGGGGGCAGTGATAGGCTCACCTCACCACATTGACTACACCGTCAGCAGAGTGACAGGTATCACATTCGACGAGATTGTTCAGCACTGCCAAATGAACATCGCTGAAAATCTTGGGGTTCCCGAGGCCACAAAGTTGTGGTTGTCCTTCCAGCATTAATACGACGAAAATAATGATTGATGTTTTTGAAATTAAGACGAGTCCAAAACCTAGTTAGCTACCAGAAAGAGTACTCTACAACAAAGGGTCTGATCTCCATCAGTTCACCAGATCCTACAGTGGCTGAAAAAAAAAAACACCAGACCGCCGATCCTGAGCGACGATAATCCGATCGATCATCAAATTCGAAGAATGAGCTACTACTACACCGTTGCACCCTAACTCCAAAAATTTCCCAATTTAAGCGGAGCATTCTCAAATCGGGCACAAAATGGGGATTTTCCCCATTGTTGCCTACAAATTGGAAGATACATAATTTATTTTTTTTTCCCTTTACACCTGTGTGGTCGTGTGGTCGCGTGGTCGCGTGGTCGCGTGGTTGTGTGGTTGCTAGCTGGTGGTCCAGTAACAGAGAGGCTGTCACGGTTGTACTCTACAAAATAATTAAAATAAAATAAGATATGCGGAAAGAACAAACCTGTAGGCAGACTCTCTT
>JAHLWZ010001190.1:0-13601 GCA_020536535.1 Pelomyxa schiedti | reverse complement strand
CTGTCACACCCCGCCGTCGAGAACAACGCGGCCAAGTTCCTGACGACGATCACGCTTCCCAACCTGTACATTTACGTTCTCGTCATCGTGTTCCTTCCCGTCAAGGACGCAAGTATGCTGTTGATGTTTATTTCCCCTCCCTTCTTCCTCCCTTGCTTTTTCTGTTCAATGAAACACCCCCATCACTAACATGATATGGCAGTCAAATACCAGGACGTCAAGAAGGTACAAGCACAGGGGCTGACAACCGAGCCCACTGCCGCTGCAGATGGTGACTTCCCTCTCGAGGAATTCCCGGCAAATGAACAACCTGTTGTGACTTCCACTATCACTGCCGATTCTGTGGAGATGCACACCGATAAACCATAAATACAAATAATGAAGTTGAAAATGAGGAGCTCCTCTTTTGTTTTCCCTTGTTATGAGTGTTAAAACAGGAGTTGTACAGGCACTGGTGCAGGAGAAAATACTAAAACGGTGAGGAAAACCCAATGGATTGCAGATGGAACCTGAACAAAGAATTCTATTGGAAAGTGTACTCACTTCACTAACTCTCTGGTGGTATCGAGAGGTAACTACTGCGTGTCAGCTTAATAACGCAACGGAGAGGAGGAACTACCCCAACCAAGGGTACCAGTTGCTCTATTTCCATCTTGTACTGAGGCAGCAGCCACGATCAAAGCAAGTGACAGCAAATGCAGTGAACCACAAGTGAACCACGCCTCAAAGTTCTGACAGAGCAAGTACACCATTTTCTCACAGAGGAGGCAAAGGGGCCTGCTGTGCTCTTGATTATACAATATGCATTCCATGTGAACTAGGTCACAAAACTCGGGGCCGATATTGAGATGCATGTCCAAGGCACGGCACACCTCAACCTCACAAAGGAAGAGTTCATTTCTTGCATGACTTGGGTAACCTGCGTGTTCTAGCTTCTATTTAGTAGATGGAGCATTCTACAGCAGACAGCTTAACCAAGGAGGATAGGAACCCATTTTTTCCTGGTTTCATGCTTTTTCGCGGATACAAGGATACAAGCCAGTGTAATGAGCTCAGAAGGATGCCTACCACTGTTGTTGAGGAAAAGAAGTGGGAGGGAAATAGAACCTTTGCTGGATCTCAGAGTGCGTGCAGCAGTAATACAGCAAACTTAATTTCAGGTAAGGAGAGGAAAAAAACCAAGACGTCAAAACCACAGAGCGTCATGAAGGGTTGCCGCAACGAATCCCAGTGATGCACAACAATCCACAGCAAGATCTACGGTTCGCTTCCCGAAAACGCACCAACTGAAGTCCGACTGACAAACAGCATCGTCCCACGCACGGCACCGCACCATGAGCACACTTTCTTGCTCCAACAGTAGCTCCCACATGCCGGAATGCAGATCTCCCATTTCTGCACCCGAATGCCTTGGCTTCACATTGCATTTTGGCCAGACACAACGCAGGCAAATAAAAAAAACCCATTGATTTCGCATGTAACTCGCTAACTGCCCCATCAGACAGCAACAACTGACACCACTCCCCTGCGCACCTCCCATAGTGCTAAACCACGGCAAAATACGGACCGTCTTCCCCTCTCTTGTTTTCTTTTTTTTTTTCCACTGCACCGAATTTTTTTCATTTTTCAGAGGCTGGTGTTGGTGTCTTCGTGTAAACTGCCAAAAGGAACAACAGGGGCGCTCTGAGTGAGTCTCTCAGTTGAATGAGGAAGAACAAAGTAGCCGTGTGGGTCAGCCAACGGCTTTGTTGTTACCCAGAATCCACACACAGGAGTCAGAATGTACAGCCACAGCATGAAAACACCAAATAGGGCGTAGCACACCACAAAGGCCGGGGCTGCAATCCAGGTTCCGTTTATTCCCACGAACAGCGATTCGTAGCCTGTCTGTGTAATTGTATACGAGTGAATGAGTCCTAGCCAGGATAGAGCACTAAGCATGGCGAATGCAATCGAGGCTTTGAGGTACAGCCGGTCTATGAAAAATACACCAACAGCGGAAAGTAGCATTCCGGATAGTAGGAAGCCCTGGGATAGTGCTATCGCGCCTCCAATGTAATACCCGTTCTTGACGATTTGGGGAATGGTTGTAGTCCAATCGGCACCTTTTTTTTTTTTTTTTTTGCGTTGATACAAGATAGAGTTCAAGGAGTTTACCGGTTGATATCAAAGCTGCCTGAACACCTTGTACTCCTAAAAGAGCCAATGCAGGGGTCATACCCATCGCCACAGCGAAAATGTGCCGTCTAGGAGACTTGCATTCAGAGCCAGGGTATCGCAGTGGTAAGTCATCATCATTGACAAAGGCAAGCGCCGTCATATCAAACCCAAGAACGACAATTACTGGAAGGATGGCTTCAAAGGGAACTGCTAGAAGAATAGGTTGCACAAGACCAAAGAGCGCAACCAGGAATATTCCAACGCCTTCAAACAGCATGTAAGCACTGGATGCTCTCATTTGGTTGAATGTCGTGTGACCAAGAAAAAGAGTTGTCGGGAAGGGATTGCCCAATAATGCCGATATAACGCACATGATCCCGTTGCACAGAAGAGCACTTCGTTGACTGTAAGAATTTTGACATTTCCTTGCTGCTGCAATGACTTGAAGGGACCCAATTCCATTCATGAAGGCAAGTGGGAGGAAGACAGATATGTAGTTTAGAGAATTCAAAAAGCCACTGATTATTTCCGAGATCTGAGACCAATGAGTGGGGTAGTATTTTAGCCCATGAAATACGTGCAGCTAATCTTGGGTAGAAACAGCCAACGTAGAGGTCCTCTGTAGGCATCTTGTATAGCCCTGCGGCTACATAAATCCAGCCTATGCCTGTTCCCACAAGTATAGCAAGTAAACTCCACGGAATAATAAGTCTTTTCACTCTTATCACAGTAGAACTTGTCTGTGCAAAAATGAACAGCAAAAGTGTGACACCTCCGACCCAGGGGTATTGAAAGAGTCTGAATATTGATGACACGGAGAGGGTACCAAGCGCTATTCCGGCAAGTACAGACAAGAGAGCAGGTTGAGGGCAAAACATCAATACAAAGTCACCAAAGATCTGAAGAAATACTTAAGCTTTTTATATAAATATTTTAGCTTACGGCAGTCAAAGATTCAACCACTCCTGAGACGAGATTAGCACAAAGAACAGCATTGTAAGCCTCTTCTTTGCTCGACCTCAAACTTTCCTGAGTCAAGAAATTATCAAGTGCGGAGTATTACTCAAAAGGGAAGCTACAGGTAGCATAATCAATGACACAAAAGCAAGTTGTGATGGCGTAGATATTCCAAAAGGAAGTGCAGTAACCCAAATGCCTGGTGTGGACCGGGCAAGCCTTCTTGCTAACCACCAGTAAAACAAACTGCCAAGTAGTAAACATATCCCGGCACCTGTGTTGTGGAATTGATTTTAAATAATGTGAGAAGAAAGAAGAAAAAGATACCAGGAATGACATGCTGTTGTACAAATAATGGGTCGAACCCAATCAAATCGACCAATAGAGTGTACGTAAGTGAAAAATTGCACACATTGTCAATGAACTTTTTTGGTGTTGGTTACAAAAAAAAAAAAACTTTGTTTCCCCCACTGCTCAGTGGGACAGCACAAACACTACCGTGAAGCAAAAGGCGTCCAAGTCACCAGGGTACACCAACTTGGCGTCGTTTGGGTGTCCCCACACCAACACGTACTTTACAACCAATCCCCACAACCACACCGCCTTGTCCTTGACTCTGCCCATCTAAAAAAAAAAAAGGGGCGCGACGCCGGTGTTATTGGCGATTGACAGATGTTGAACGTTTCGTGTTCTGTTGAATGCTTTGTTTTTGGAATTCAAGCTTTAATTTAGAAAAGATTTTCACATAGCGTTCCAGTTGTTAGGGAGGTAGACGGTGCGTTGTTGTGCACAGAGGTCCTCGACCCCGTGGGATAATAGAAGCGAGGACAGTTGGGCACACCTCCCCTGGTCCAGAAACAGAGGCTTGCCTCGCTTGACCCCAGGGTCCTCTTCCCTGTGCACATCCAGGTACACACTGCCCCACATGCAGCCGTCCTTGCGAGAGGGCAGAAGCAGTACAATGACAGCTTGCTTGGCCAGCAGAAACACCCCAGTGCCTTTGCTGCAGGTGAGGCTGTGCTCTGAGCATTCCCCTCGGGAGCCTGCTGCTGCTCCAGGTCCAGTGCCGCTGGGTTTGCTCTTGCCACCCAGGCACATCAATTTCCCGCACATGAGGCACAGGGCCGGTTCTTTGGGGGGCTTGGCGCCGCATGCGGTGCAGGTGCTGGTGGTGACTTCACAGAAAAGCTGGGAGAAGGAATTCGGCAGTGGGTGCAGTGTCAGGGGCACTGTGGGTATGCAGGTTACGGTTGTGGGCACTCGCGAGGAAAAGAGCTTGGAAAACCAGGATGAAAGTATCTCGGGTGTGAGAACGGCGGGCGGAGTTGCTTCAGCTGCGCTAGTTGTTGTGGATTGAGATGAAGAGGTCTGTGCAACGCATAATGCAGAGTCAAGGTGTAAGAATCGCAACAAAGAAGAAAATGAAGAATCCGGAGAGGGTGGATAGTTCAGAGTAAGGTGTAAGAACAATGCAGCACGTCGGAGGAACTTGAGGCAATAGAGAGGAACTGCCTGTTCTAAAGTTGTACCGGTCTTCAGGCCACTCCAATTCCCGGTTTTCAGGGAATACTGTTTGACAAAATCGCAAAATATAGGAAATGAAGGTACATCTTCAGTTTCTGAGATCTGGTAAGTGCCAGAGGTACTTGAAAGGAGTGGCTGGACAACTAATAAGATCTTAGCCATCTCAGCAGCAAAAGCAAGACAAAGTATTTCTTGTACTGGTCGGTGTCCCATGCATACTAAATGTACAAAAATAGAGAAGGGGTCAGCAGTGAAAACCGAGCCTGGTGCATTTGAAAGTTGAGTTCTGTTATAAAGTGAAGTGAGAAGCACATGCTTCAAATCTTCCAGTCTAGAATCGGTCCTGTAATTAGCGCAAGCAGCCCGAAATAAGTGTGATATTTGCTCAGTTTGTTGTGATGGAAGGCAGGAAAAGAGTGCAGGTGTAGTAGAATTACAGTCTGTTTCACTGCGTAATTTTACCTCCAAAACACCGATTGTTGTTGCCAGTGCTGAAGATAGAAATGTGCACGTTTCGAAAGTGGGAAGAGTCACACAACATATTTGAGTTTGGTATACTCTATGCGACAGGGAAACTAATCCACTCCTTACAGCCTCAGTGGGATCAACAGGTATGGTGGTACTACTGCCTGAGGGCATTTCGGAGGTTGCGAGAATTGGAATCACACAATTCGCAAGCTTTCTACATGCGGGGCAAAAAAATTCACCATAATTCAAGTCCACATGGAGATCCTCTCCAGCTAAATGCCTCTTTAAAAGACTTGCTTGATAAGTGTTAAGGCATTTGAGGTGCATAACGTGGGAGCAAGAAGATATGTATGTTCCTACTGACGTATCTATGTCTCGCATCAGTTCCTTTGCACATATGGCAAATGGAGGAACTGTCATGTCTACTTCCCCATGATTCGCTTTACTGCACAACTGTCTTTCTCCTTCACTGAGTCCTCTGATATCTTCTCTTGCTTCTCTCGGTGTTTCCAGTGAACTATCATTGTCACCCTGGCTTGAAGTGTCACTATCTTCTCTTATCTCTTCCTGGTTCAGTTGTACTGAAAATTGTAAACTACCTGACAGAAGATCTGGGAGTTTTACCCCTTCAAAGTGATAAAAACTTTTTTGAATGTTACCAACTTGAGAGAGTAAACCTGATTGATGACACAAGGCCACAATTCCACTAGGATTGAGTGGTAACGAGGTGTCATCAACGTTCTCTCTGCATAGAACACATACAGAAGACTGTTCTGTAGAGGGTTCACTGTCTTCTTCAACACTGAATTTTTGTGCGAAAGCCTGCTGCTGGGCTGCAAATTGAGACAGTATAGCCTGCTGCCGTTCATGAAGAGTGCTCAGACGCTTTCGGCTCGGCACTGCTGGCTGGGTAGATGGGCCTAAGACTGCATCAACAACTACGGCACATTCCGAGTCCAACTGGGCAAACTTGCGAAGTACCGCCGTTATCACCGAGTCATAGGCAGCAAAACTGGCAGATTTATGCATATCACAAAGTAAGGCAAGTATGCTCGTTCGTGATGAGGAATGTGGAGGTGAAACTAGGCTTTGAGCATTGGCAATAATATCCTTCTCATCTGCAAGGAGAGTGCCGATTGGGGACTGGTGTATTGGTGGAGTTGGTGTTGGCTTGCTGTAGGTTTGCAAGGCTAGTTGGAGAATATGCAGCACAATGACCAGTGATCTACCGGTAGCACAGCCGTTATGCACATGATGATACAGAACTGAAAAAATTACGCCATGCAACACATGAGAGTGTAGAAGATCAATAATTCCACTGAAAGCTGGAAGTGTTGGACACAGTTTGGGACAGGGCACAATCTGTGATGTGTTCTTCGTCGTTTTCAAGAAACTGGTACACCGTTCATCAGCTTTTGTAAGTTCAGCCCTTGAGTAGCGACTGTGTACATATTAAATTTTACTGAATACAAAAAAGTTGGGTGCCTGAAGTATGCATCGTACTCATCCCAGCACTTGGAAGAAATTACGAAGTGCCCTGGTTCCATTGCTTTGGGTTCGATAAAAGAAGAAAGGGAACTGAGTATATCATCAAAATGAGGGTTCTTTGACAGTGTTGCAGGTAAATGCTTTTCAAGACTGCTATGAGTTTGATTGGCAATTGCAAGGAAGTGCAATAGCTCGCGGCGGATTAAGAATTCGGGATCGACAATGCCACAAAGTGAGCGTTCAGAAACGGCAACTGTGACAACAAATGAAAGAAAGTCTTCAACTAGTCCGGAACACTGTGCTTTATCAAGACCGGAGGTAGTGCCAGGGGGAACAAGGGATTCACCACTAGCGAGCTCTACATTGGTTTGTGGGAACCCACACCATATAACTTCGCCTGTATTGCAACAAAATGCCTGAAGAAACACTGAAAGAATATGTGAAGCTGGCAAAAGCGATGCAACAAACTGTATGATGAAAAGATCGAGGCGATAACCGTAATCCCATGAAATGGGGGAGGTTTTGTAAATCTGTGCCTGTTCTTGTACACCAGACCCATTTCGTACCCACAGCCCCAAGCGAATCTGGGAAAGTATAAGTGCCTTACCATACCAACAAAAGAAATACCTGGGACAGAGCAGCTTGAATTTTTAAAGGGTGATGCATGAAGCACAAAAGGAAATTTGGGGAGCAATTATCAAGTATTTCTTTTTTTTATCAGAGATGAGAAAAAAGAGTACGCCAAACCTGTCACAGAAACGCCGAAGTCCATCACCATTGCTCTGCAGAGGGGAAGAATAAATTCGAGAATACTAGTGTGCCGATGCAAACCTCAAAAACTGTGCTACAAATCGGTGTAATGGTAGATGAAATGTTAGAGGATCTGCAAGTGGGGTATACGTTATCAGTTCGTATCCGCGGTATTGTGAGTGTTGTAAAGCTGACAGCCAGGAATCAAGGGAGGCGCAAAGCAACCTTGAGGCATCTACTGGGGCAATTTTTGGTGGTATTGAGATTCCTGATATCAGTAATGGTAACAACGTCATAAATTCAGACTCCTTAAAGCATTGAGACCAAATATCGAAGTGTTGAAATTCACCAAGTTTACTGCTGGAATCCAGTCTGTGGAAGGAAACAGAACATGCTCTTTCACAGCACGACACTGCGGGTTCATACCTTGGAAAAAAGAAATAATGTTGATGAAGTCCTTCAGGGCAATTGGGTGTTGATAAAGGAGAGCTTGGGCACAGTCCACATGTTGTAGGACATAGTGTAAATCTGTAAACAGACGCCAATACTTGCTTTGTATGCGTGAAAGGGCCTTCACAGAAACAGATGGACGCTCTGAAGTGGAGGAAGTTGTCGTGAGACTCTTCTGGATAAATTCAAGCGTGGTGCCGCAAAGAACCTCAAGGAGTGATGCCGTGGTGACCATCTCGCAAGATAACCCTTTGACAGTAAAAAGTTGAACACTGAAACCAAGTATGCCATTATTTTCTTCAGCCACAATTTCCATATCTCTTCTTACCAACTGGTGGTAATTGCCAATAAGTGAGCGAGCAAACTCTGCTTTGAAATACTGGTCCCCAAGGAGATGAAACAACAGAGTATGAATTTGGCTTCGCAGTTCATCAGGTATGTCCAAGTCCGAGATTAGAATAGCCTTTAGAGGAGAACATGACTGGGCGGGTATGTGACATAACGCTAGAGACAGAAGTCTTCCCATGCCTTCTCCCATCTCCTTACATAACCCTAATAGGCATCCCACAACAACTTGGGCTGCTGCTACAGATGGATCACTTTTTGTGCGGAATTCTGCGGGACATCCCTTTCTCTTCAATAACAGCAGTGAAAGGTATCTAGCAGTGGCTCGCAATGTGGCAGTGGACGTTGGGACAATGTCAGGCGGTAAAAAAGTGGATGGGTCGTCCGAACTTGAACCCCGGTGATGCCTGCAGAAACCAGACTCCTGCCATGCGGCCCTGTCTCCACAGTCACAGCAACCACCTCCAGTACTAATCATCCTATAGTCGTGCCCAGTGTGGTCGCCTTACGAGTGGCAACATGTAAGAAGTCAACGAAAGAAAGGACTGAGGTACCTTCTGAGAAACATTGCACACAAATGGCACATGTTGGGTCACTTTCACAAGTTCTGCACTTGTAGGCAGTGTCTCCATTCTTCCAAACTAGGCCACAAACACTAGGCTTTGGAGCACACCGTACTACTTCCTATATGGAATTGAAATTTAACAAAATCCTGTTTTCACACGGTTCCAAACTTGATGAGAAAGATTTGGAGCTCGGAATCCAATTCCCCACATAATCAAGTCTATCTGTGCACGGTAAATTGATTTTTTCCCTCATCTCCTTTTTCCTCCACAAAACATACCTTTGCAGAAGTGGGTTTTAATGCCAAAAGAGATGCCAAAATGCAGTTTTCAGCCATTACAACAATGTCATCCGTAAAACTCGGCGACGACTGCACAAACTTCAATACGGCAACCCGCACACCGTGTTCCCGCACGTCCTCCACGAAACACTCCACCCGTCGTTCTCTTTCGAGATCTGCCAGTATTGCGGCCAAGTCCGGCTCGGCAACCTCCTCCCCTTCGTCTAGAAATCTACGTCTACGTTCATCAACCCCCGCGCGATTGTTATCCCGTTCACCTCGGTTCATTTCGCGTTAGAATTGCTTTTCTAAAGTTAGAAGGACTGCCATCTGGCGATCAATTAACTCTCTGCGATATTTCGTTAATAATCAATTGGAAAGCCAATTAACCGTTGTGACTTGACGAGAAACGTGGCCGATGCCCCATAAAAAAGCGTAATGTGCCACATAAAAAAAATTAATACAAACCCGACAAACTAATTGCTTCATAACTTAACAAAAAAAAAACCAACAAACAAGCGTGTGACTACGCATCGTGGGCGAGTTGTGTGAGATCTGAACGAACATGACGGAAGCGCTTGTTGTTGTGATGACCTGGGATCAGCCCCCTCAGTGCACTGGTGATGGACTGGGCAAAACCAAGCGGACAAAGCCAGTTACCCAAAACGTCGTGCTGATTGTCATCCCTATCGACAAGAACCGTGCGTGCGTAGTTGCACTCGCCGTTGAGGGGAAGAAGTCTAAGCACCGCCATCACTCGAGATCTCTGAAGCGCCGGACTTTGCTTTTTGGCACTAGGGCAGCTACGCAACAGGCAGATCTTGTGGACTACTGCGACCAATCTGGGTTTCCTGCGTTGATTGAACCAAAGCCCGAGTCTGGAGCTAGTAGCGATTGCGAAAGAGTCTCTGAGGTTATTACGGAACAAGGAAGATCTGAGGTTATCCCGGAACAAAGCTCCGCCCCCACTATTCCGCTTCCCGAGCCGGATGATGAAGGCCATCTCCTTGTACATACTGTGCAACGAGGACTTGAAGTTCATGATCCAGTACTCACCAAGGACGGAAGTGGTGGCACCTATTTCATGATGTCCCCAGCCTCCTCTCACACCAAAATCGCCGTTTTTAAGCCACGTGACGAAGAGCCTGGCTGCTCTGGGAACCCCCGTCAAGCACCTGAGTCTGTAGACACAGAGGACTACCCCGACGGGAGCGCCGCAAAGTTACCAAGACCCGGGTTTACTCCTGGAGAAGGTGCTATGAAAGAGGTACTAGCATATAGGCTCGATCACGATCACTTCGCGGGTGTTCCGCTTACGCTTTGGTGTGGGCTTAAACTTCCCCACAGTGATACAACTCCTTTCAAGTATGGCTCTCTACAGCAGTTCGTATCGCATAAACTGTGTGCCTGGGATATTGGGCCCCGATCTTTTGACACAGAAAGGGTGCATGCCATTGCACTTCTAGATCTGCGGTTATTCAACACTGACAGGCACGGCGGTAATATTCTACTTGCTAAAGAAGGCTGTGATGAAGCAACTGGCACCTCTTCTACCGAAAAAGATGCTGTCGGGACGACACTTGTACCCATCGATCATGGCTATGTATTACCAGCATATCCCCATGTAGGTGATGCATGGTTTGAGTGGTTGACTTGGCCACAGTGTAAACAACCCTTGTCCCAACGCACCCTGGACTACATAGAGGCCATACCATTGGAACGGGACATTGAGGAGGCACGTTCACTAGGACTAAGGAGCGAATGCGTGAAAACTCTCAAAATCGGAACTATGCTGGTGAAGAAAGGTGCTAAGGCTGGTTTAACAGTGTACGAAATGGGAAGGATCGCCACCAAAGGAGTGATGGATGGCTTGGAATCCAGCCTGCTCGAGTACTTGTGTTTGTCTGCTGAGAAAGGAGGCGGGACTGAGGAAGACTTTTTCAATTCCCTTTCTGAGCTCATGGAGAGAGAATTCAAGCGAATCATAGAAGAAAGAGTAGGAAAGGAAAATGTTAAGTGTCTGTAACACTATAAAAACAATTTATTTTTTTTGAATTTCTTTGTACATTTTCGTGATAAGGTAAGGTGCCGGGATTATACAGTAATGGTGTGGCTCTATCATAGAGTTGTGTAATGCGGAGGCGTTCTAAGTGCCTGTAAGGAGTAGGTTAGCCGGGAGTCATTGATTGAGTACAAGAGTGAAGAAAACCAGTTCTAGGCTTATCTATCTTCCCGCATCTTCTGCATACACGCTTACAGCAGGATTCTACTTCGGCTGTAGGTGGAGGATAACTCCACTCATGTTTCTCGGTGATTTCAGCATACCCACACCGCTGGCAGAAGATTGCAGATGTGCAACTCCCCGGAAGACCTTGACCTTGGTTCGTACCCGGTTCACAAGAGGAAGACTCGGCACCGTTCTCTCCAAAAAGAACAACAGCCCCGGCGTCCGCCTGGCTAGTATCACTGATGATTTCCATTTTCCGGCCCCCGCTCTGAAGAAAGAGTCTGGGTCCCATTTGATGGACCAGACCCCTCTCTTCCAATGTTCCGCATCTGTTGCACTTCGAATGCAGTACACAAGAACCCGGCGTGAAATAGCTCGGCTCCCCCATGACATGAAAAACGCCATGGGGTTCCGAATCACCGCACCTTCTACAGATGCGGTGCATCTTGCACATATCCGGAGAACCCGGTTTGGTAGGCAATCCCTCGGCCCCGCAGCAGTACACCGGCTCGCCGTACTCGTGCAGATAACCAGAGGCCTGGTGGCCGCCACACTTGGAGCACTTCCGGACCAGAAGACAGCTGCCGTCCTTCTCGTACCACTTATGGGATTCCAACGCGGCGTGCTCGATCCCGCGGGTCTCCCTGGTCGCGCACCTGGTGCAAAATACGCAGAGCTCGCAGGATTCGAGAGACGAATAAATCTCTGGGCCCATGGTGTGGACCACTCTCTGCTGAGTGACTCCACAGGCGGAGCAAACTAGCTCCTGCACACAAGAAGAATCCTGCATGTAGTGGAACGTCCCAGTGTGGGAGCCGAACCAGAAGCACTTTGACCGGGCCCAAATCCCCGGTTTGGCGGGCGAGCTAGCCTCGGTGCCGGGATTATGGGAAGCCCGGGCCCGGTGGCTCCCCCTCGGCCCGCCAGAGGAGTGCGCCCACAAATGCCACGACGAAAACGCCCCTCCTCCCTGCTGCCCGTTACTGCAACGGCGCCCGACGCTCGAGCCCGTTCCCGGGGTGACAGCAGACCCCCCGTCGTGTGAGGCGGCAGGAGTGCCAATCCCAACAGTAGCTCGCGTGGTGTACGATAACGAGGGAGGAGGCGAGGGCAGGGAGGCGGACACCTCGTGGAAACAAGAAGCATCGGGGAGCAGGTCGGTGGCCGAGTGTAGAGGCGGCAGGGACGCGTAGGGGGACACCCTTGGTGGGGAGCAAAGGGGGGGCGCAGCGGCAGTTGGGGTTGTGCCTGAGTCGGTTGAAGGCAGGTACTGCCTGTTGTTCGGCTGTTGGGACATTCCCCGGCGTGCGGCTTGTAACAAAGATCCAACCCGCACCTTGCTAGCAAAAAAGGAAAGCCCAACCCGGCGCGATCCGCGGGTTTCGCCGCACTTGGATTTGGCCGAAGGGAAAAAAAATAGGCTGTGACGTTGTTTCGTTTCATTTTCTGGAAACAGGCTAAAAAAAACTTAACGGCCTTGGCTTTTTTAAAGGCCAAGCGAAATCTGTAGAAACGTCTTTTTTAAACAAAAACACAAACCCGAAACATCCAACAAAGGGGTCAACAACGATGAACGTCCTTTTTGTTGCGGCACTCTTTGTCGCAGCCTGCGGAGCCACATGGAGGGAGACCAAATACTACCCTTACAACTATTACTACGACTACAGCACCTCTCCGTACACGGAAGTCGAGCACTGCTCCGACCAATACGATGAGATCTACGTCACTCTTGAGCTCTTGGACTCCGATGAAACCTGCACTTCCGAGGAGTGCGACACCGGCGGCCACTACAACGAAATCATTAGCTGCCTCGATACCGTCCCCGACTTTTCTACATACTTCACCAAGTACGTGTTTCACTTCACCCTTGTTCTTGCTTTGATATTTGCTGTGTCTTTTCTCTTACATCTTTCCCTTCCATGACAGTTATCACCTGATAACCCTTTGGGACGACTTGGACGATCAGTGCGAGGGCGATGTAACAAATTACTTCGTCTACAATAAAGACGCCTGCGAGTACTGCTACGACACCTCTGGGTACGAAGCGTGGTACGTCTACTACTGGACGTGCGATGTGTTCTCCCACGCCATGGTCGAGTGGCAGCAATCCGTTTCTGGTTCCGGCGAGGCTTGTGGAACCAGCACTTACGACTACACCTGGGAACCAACCGAGTACTACGACTACAGAATGGGCGACTGCATTGGAGACTCCTACGAGGGCTGGTACAAGGTTCAGTGCGATGCTGACGCCGCCAGTTCAAGCTCCCAGTGGCAAGTCATCAAGTACTACTTCAACGATGACACCACCTGCACTAATGACCCGATGTACTACGAGTACTACCTCACAGACACTTGCATCACCCAGGCGTGCAAAGAGGACCCTTACAC
>JAHLWZ010001189.1:0-13663 GCA_020536535.1 Pelomyxa schiedti | reverse complement strand
CAACCACAAGTTAATAATAATAAAAAAAAAAAAAGGATAACAAACAGAACATTAAAATGGGAAAAGCAGGAGCAACAAACACAACAGAACAAAACAGGGAAAGAAAAACCCCCAAAAAAAAGAGTCAGCACATTAACTAAGAATTCTAAAGCAGTGCATCATTAAATTCCAACAGATTGTGGGCTGCCTGGCCACACAACAACAGCATCAAACAAGACATACCAACTCTACAAAACTTGTTTTCTCTTGACGACACTAGGCCAGTGAAAAATGACTCAGTGTAGGTGACTGGGAAAGCGACCCTGTGCAACGTGGCTAGTTCCTTCACACACCACCCTCCAACGTCCCCTGTTATTGTTACTTCACTGTCACTCATTGAATCACTACTAGTGGCCATTTTTCGATTTTGACGATGATGACAGGCCGAAAAGTTTTAATGAGAATTGAGGTTGTACATAGGCGAAGGTATTTTGTGATAGTGTGAGTTATGTTACCAGTGGGAGGCTGTGGTTGTGGTACTTCCAGGGGGTTGTGTGGGTGGTTGTTGGCCTGGTTGTTGCGGTGGTGGCTGCTGGCCGGGTTGTGATGGGGGAGGCTGTTGGCCTGGGCCTGGGGGATAGCCGGGGTATGCGCCGGGTGGTGGGTAGCCATATGGCGGGTACTGCGGGTACCCCGGGGGTCCCTGCGGTGGGTATCCGTACGGTGGGTAGCCTGGGTATGCACCGGGTTGCTGGGGCGGACCTGGTGGTTGCTGTCCGGGTTGACCAGGCTGTGTTTGTGGACCTGGCTGGCCGGGATTGGGTTGGGGTTGCCCTGGTTGGCTGGGTTGTCCTGGGGATATGTTAGATGGTGGTTTGAAGAACTGGTACTAACCTGGTTGACCTGGGTATGGTGGATAGCCCGGTGGGGGATAGCCGTAGGGTGGGTAACCTGGTGGTGGGTAGCCGTAAGGTGGGTATCCATATGGTGGATAGCCTGGCTGCCCTGGCGGCTGCCCTGGCGGCTGCCCTGGCGGCTGCCCTGGTTGTCCTGGGTAACCGCCGGGGCCTGGAGGGGGATATCCACCTTGAGGTTGCCCTGGTTGCTGTCCGGGTTGCCCCGGTTGTGGTCCTGGGTAACCGCCAGGGCCTGTAGGTGGGGCCCCTGGTTGTCCTGGTTGCCCTGGGTATCCACCAGGGCCTGGAGGATATGCACCTTGTGGTTGTCCTGGGTATCCTCCCGGACCAGGAGGGTACCCTGGAGGGTAGCCGCCTGGGCCAGGAGGGTATCCTCCTGGTCCGCCGGGTCCAAATGATGGTGGCTGTTTCCAAGTCAGAAGGAGCGATTCGGTTTAGGTACATACAGATGATAATCCGCCTGGGAATACTGGGTCCAGTTTTGTTATCACTAGAAAGCCAGAGTTGTGGTATGAAGGAAGGTGAGTGCGGGTGGGGTCACGAATTCTATAGTTGTGAGAAGAAAGTGTGAATAAAATAACGTAAAGGTACCTCCACTGCGACTCGTTCCGCCAGAAAGAAAGTTCCCTTACAGAAACAACGCATTCACCAATCAAGTCATGATGCCCATTGCCATCCCAGTCCCAAAATTGCCTTTGATTGCTTTACTGACGTCGAACAAAGAGGTGTGGTAAGCATACCATGTTAATGGTGTGTCAATATTACCAACTTGTCCCATGTTGAGCCTACCAAACACATAAACATCAGTTTTTGTTCTTCCCTTCTAGAAAAAATTACCGAAACTCTTTGAAAGTGGGATTCGGATTATTCATATACTCCTCTGTTGCATGAAGCTTTGTGTTGGTATTTCCTTTGTAAACAACCATGAACGGGTCCGACTTGCTTAGCATATCACGACTTGTAAGCTGAGCACAAATTAAACAATATCACTTTGTGTGCATTTCGACCTTAGCACCACCAGCTTGTACTATAAATTCCACAGCAAGTGAAAGATCTACAGGCGCTGTGGTTGATGGCTTTGATTCAGTGATACACAGGATCCCACTATTTCGGTATCCAGGTCTGTTATTGAGTTAGGGAAAACTCCTGATCCAATGGTACAAGTAATCTCACCTGGAAACACTCGAGTCAATAAGTGGAAATCTCGAGCCCTGAATGAGAAGTTCTCTGAGTGCTACAGTTGTGGACCCTATGATGTCCTAGGGTGAGAGTGAGGTTTGGCAGTTTAAAACGATAAAGTAACATGAGCTCCCGTTGAATCCCAGTCCAAAACTGATATGATAATCTGCCCGTCAACTCCTCCACATTGTCGCGGGTCAAATTCGAATGGCTCCCAACGGGGACTTGTTATGTTTAGTTTTCGCACCAAGGGAAAAAAAGACATTACTTGAGATTTCTAGTTATGTGCTTGCTTCTGTATAGTAGAACTTTAGCACCAGTGCCAACTGTTCCAGCTGCAAAGTGTCAGGGTGTATTTTCAGGTTAAGGAAGCAGGAAAACCTTTGTGAATCTCAAAGAACGGATCTATTGTTTGGTTTGTAAAAAAGGAGGAAGTCAAAACCGGGCTCTTAAGGGAAGATAAAATGGGTTGTCTTTACCTGAAGAGCCACTCAGATCCTTAATAGACAAGCCTTGAGCTTCAAATAGAAATGTAAAAGCCTTTGAGTCTGCCAAGGCCACATTGAGAGGCTCTGCGCCAGTCAACATGAGTCTCCCACTGTTGGTATAGAAAGCTCTCCCACGTTTGGCATTGTTGATGACTTGCCTTGGAGTATTAAGGTTGGAAGTCATCTCTCGCAAGGAGATCCTAACAGAGCCAATCGTTTCATTACTTCCATCACTAGAATGTAAGATGAGAATCTCAATTACACCAGCTGGGAATAATGTGAACAGCTTTAGTACCTGTCCCAGTCCATGACCTCAAAGGTTACAGGCGAGTCCATGCCTCCACACTGTGCAACATCAACTTCGAAAGGGGGCCTAACAAAAAATAAAGAACACAGTTGAATCGTTTAGGAATGAAAAAAAATTAAGTTTACACTCTACCAGGTTGGTGACAGGTTGCGCATTACGACTGAGGATTTCCCACAAATCCTTCCACTGCTGTTCTTTATAATGATAAAAGGGTCAGAGGTAGCTCCGAACATCTTTATTCTTGAGCCATCCTGTTGGAGTTAGTTTGCGTTATTCACCAATCAACAACAATTTAAAAACTCAAGAGGAACGGGGAAAGAAAAGGGGCAAAAAAAAAAAAAAAAAAACGAAGCAACAAGAACCAAGCAACAACCTTTGCCTCTAGGTCCTCAGCACGGAATGTGAGTTTGTAGGCGCGGGGGCCAGGGGGCCCCTGCGTGTACCCCGTTACACCTTGGCACAGCACCGACGACGTAATCAGCCCGTGGCCGCCTGGTTGTCCCGGCTGCGGTGTGCCTGTGGTAGTAGTAGTTGTTGTTGTTGTAGTTGACGTACATTAACACAACACCCCCCCAACCCCCGTTCATTAAAAAAAAAAAAAAAAAAAAAAGGAGAAATGCAGGAACGAACGAACGAACAAACAAACAAACCTCCAGGTTGCGGTGGTGCGCCCCTATTCACACTCATTGTGTTTGCCTTCGCTTCCTGTGTGTGAGAAAAAAGCAAGCTGCGGTTGCTGTTGGTTTTTTCTTTTTTTGTTCTTCGTGGTCGATCATGGTTCGTTCTGCGTTAACTGGGAGGTGTAGCTTGCTCTCCCATACACGACGATCTGTCAGGGGTTTTCCTTCGGTAGACCACATGGCATTTCCCCTCCATTGGCCGATGCAGTCACTCGCTTACTGTAATCACAGGCTTCGCAGAAAAAAGTTCGAGAAGGAACACACAAGCATTGGGCGACACAACAAGACCCTTGCTGGAAGAAAGGGAAGAAAACATTTCTGCCAAAAAGAAAGGGTTTTATTTATTATTGTGTGTTTGGGTAAAACCCTTTATAAGTTTGTGTGTGTAGTACTACAATGCTTTGGTGTCCACCACGTTGATCGGGGTACACCCAGCCATCAGGTACGTAGGCCCGCTGGAACTGACTGGGGTCTGTGCGCTTGTGCCCGATGCACCGCCGGACGCTGCGGCCATCTCCACATCGTCGTCAGGCTGGTAGCGCTTGGCCTTGGGCACCTTGGATGGCGACGAGGACGAGGCGTTGTAGACCGGCTCCGGGGGCGTGGCTTTCTTGCCGGGAACCTTGAGGAATACGACGGTAAGGGCCAGAGCTGGAATAGCGGCTCCGGGAATCAGGAACAGAAGCCTATGGGAATGTGAGCGGGTAAGGTAAGGGAAAGGAAAGGAAAGGAAAGGAGGCGCGGCGGTTGGTTCGCATACCAGAGGTAGTTGTTTTCCGGAACGTTCCATTGCCAGATGTTGGATTCTGCGACGACGACTGGGGTGGAGGCTACAGTAACGGCGGCGTCACGAGTCAAGGAGACCATGAAGTCAATTGTTACTTTCTTGTAGGCGGTGGTCGAAGTGGAAGTAATATTTTCCCATAGGGCATCAATGTCAACAGAAATGCCTGTTGAATCTTCACCGGTGGTAATCTGTACCGCGATTAGTTAAGGAAAAAAGAGAGGAAGGCTTACCGCAAAAGTTATCCAACGGGTATCTGGAGCCCTGCACCTCCACAAGTAGTTTCTTATTTGTTCGATCTCATGAGATACTTCCAACTGAGCTTGAGAGCCACTAGACTTCTTCCCACTTAGCCAGGCCGTCATATCGGGCCTGGCGTTGGAGCTGTATGGAAGAATGAAGGGGTTGGTGATGTTCTGTTTAACTTGGCGTTCCCCTTGTGTCTCAGTGAGGTCAATGGCACCCTGCCCTCCGCTGGCAATCACTTGGCCGCCTAGATAGCCACTTGCACCAGGGCCAGCACCATCCCTGCCATCTGCATAGAACTGAACTTGAACTGTGTAGGCCTGACTGGAACCGGGAGCAAGAGGAACACCCATGTAGAACGTGAGTTCTTGCGAGGTACCACCGGGCAAAGTCTTCAGTGTGTGGTTGGCTTTGATTGTCCCTTCTAAGATTGTGATATTTGTAGGAATGTACACAGTCATGTTTGGACTGTATGCCTGTTAGTGATGTTAAGAGCCAAGGCATCCCATAGAAAGATAGACATACCATTCCATCTCCACTGTTACGAACTGTGATCGTAATTAAGGCATTGCCGTTATCTGTAGTATAAAGGTACTGGCTTGAAAGTTGGAGTCCCGTAGCAGACACAAGGGTTCCCTTGTACGAGACAGATAGCCAAGCACCTTTGCTGTGAACATCGTAGTCAAGATCATCCGTCACCGACTTCGATGCCTTCGTCCAGTCTTGGAATCGCACCTTCGTAATTTAGATTGGAAGGGGAGGCGTTAAGCCGTACGTATCGGTAGTAGCTCACAGCTGGATACCCTGCAGACAGTTGTTTTGCAGTTGTTTTTAACAGAATGTGAAGCTCCGCCTGTAGGAAGTGAATGTTTATCATATTTCATCGTTGGGAACGTACCACATCTGGGCCAGCGGTAGGAAGAACTTTCTTCGGGAAAGTGGGGTACTGTACCGTCAAGCCGGGAGTGTAATCCAAGTGCAAATTGTTGTACGAATCCACCGTGGAAGTGAAGGGGCAGGCTGTGCCGTTAGCCACGAAATCTTTCCACGCCTTTTTTAGATTAATAGGAGTCTAATGCGGTGAAAAATCACTCACTGTCTCGAGACACGCGACTTCCCCAGATCCAGAGGAAAGGCATTGACGGAGCCTGTCGAGATCGGCAAGCGTGACAAACTGAGCACCTTCCGGTGTGAAGGTGTTTGGGATACAATGGTCGAGCGCTGCGAAGGTGGCGTAGCCACTAGTCCAGAATATTTTGTTAGGATAGTCCGGGTGGCTCGAGGCGTAAGGAACACCAATGACAAGAGAAGGTATAACAGGGGCATAGGAGTGCATTTTTGTTGGGTCTCCGGAACCTGTGGATGTCAGAAGGTAGCAAGAGGGAGAGGTGGTGACCTGGGAAGAAGTCGAAGTAGGTAGTGTTGAGTTTCATCGGAATTGTGAGGAGTCGGCCGCGCTTTTCTACCGGGAAAGATGAAGATAGGTGCAACCAGTAGTAGTAGTCACCCTTCCAACCATCTCGAATAGTAGCAACATTGATGTTGTCGAAGTCGAAGAAAAGAGGAGCAATCTGGTGAATGTGTGGGAACAAACACTAAACGGGAACAAAAATACCCCCACAACATCTTGGCATGGCTCATAGGTAATATAAGGCTTCAGGTCCTCCGGAATAACTAGATCCATGAAGTTGTACTTGGATGGGTACATGAGGGTATGTTTCAGATTGTACATCAAATCATCTGTGAACAGTAAGTGGGAGCCTTTTTCGACTTTTCCTACTAGAGTTGATTGCCTCTTGATCTATTTCAGAGGATTCCATGGCATTGGACTTCAAGTTAATGTCGAACCCTGGGATGAACATCAAAAAAAGAAATTATTTAGCACAAGTGTTACCAGCGTTGTTGCTGAAAGTTATCTTGACTCTGACCTGGCCGCCGGGTTCCAGGATGGCCGAGCCACCATTGCCGCCAACGTAAACACTGATAACGAAGTCTCCATAACCGTGGTGCTGTAATGAGTTAGAGTTAAGGGATAAAACGAAAGTTACCTTTATGTAAATGGGTGTTGTCCACTCTCGGTGATCCTCTTCTTCATCAGTTATAGTTAAATGTTGGAAAACCAAAGCATCGAAGGTGGTTGTGTAGGTAGGAATGATTTCCAGGGTATTTTGAAGGTCATTTCTTATCGCGAATACTGTGCTAACTGGATTATCATGAACCAAGAACGAGTTCCTTGAGTTGGCAGGATTCTAAAGTAAATTAGAACTGATCGATACACAAAGATAGGAGAAAGATACCCAGTAGGTGAATCGACCACCATCTTGAACCTTAGCTACACCCTCATATTTGATGACATTCGTGTCGAGAGGCTTGAGTTGATAGATCACGTTGATTGTTTCTAGTGCATTTCCCCGCAGATTTGCGGCAAAATACAGCCAGTCGCGAGGAGAATCAGTATAGACAACGTTGGGGAACTGGTTGATATTATCTGCAAAAAAGTTATTTGCATTTTGGCCTGTGAAAACGTACCTGGAGTGTACTGTGTTGTTCCAGTGCAATCATAGTTGGTAACGTCATTGGCAGTGAGGCCCGGTGGCACAGGAATCACATTATTCTCGTACACATTGGTCAAGTATTGCGTCCACTGGTTATCAACATATGTTTTCAGGCGTTTTCTGTTGAACAAGCAGGTGTAGATATTTTTAAGGGCAGCTGCCGATTCACTTGCAGCGTTTGTCAGTTGGGTGATATCAACCCACTCGGAGGAGTCTATAAGAGAAGCAGCGTTCACGGAGATGTTATGGCAAAACTGTTGTCCAGCAACGAGAGTGTGATCTCGGTTTTGTAAGTTGTCAGACCACCATCCTAACTCTTGTAAGACTGGAGTAAAGTCAAGGATAGCGAACCTGTCTTCCCAGGGAATTTGGGGTTTCCGTGGGTATTGGCATAAACCATTTTGTAGCCACAGCCTTTAAACAAGGGGAAGGCGATAATATTATCAGTTTTGGTAATGTAGTGCCCAAGATGGGGGAGGTTGTTATCCTATGTGGAGTGAAAAGATTAGGCTAACTCGAGTAGCAATGGGTATACCATGTGATACTTATAGGCCTGTTTAAAGGAAAGATGGGTTAGAATAAAAAAGGAAAAAAATGGAAATGTTCACCTTGTCATATTTAGTATCGTCATAATCATAGTGGGTCAGGTCCCACATTATATTCTAGGAATCGTGAGACCCAGTCAATACCCTTCACAAACCTTGGCGTATCCCTGGGGCCAGTACTTAGCAACTTGTGTAGCATAATTCCAGGGGTATGCCGTTGCGCTATCAGGACGTCTGCTAACTGTTGGCTCACCCATGAGCTGTTCACACAGAGGATCATCATCGTCGATAATGTTCGCACAGTGAGCTTCGGACATATAAGGATGGAAGTTCATAACCCCATTACATACCAGCATGTTGAATAAGGGCTCTGTCATCAGCAGTAAGGTGTGTGCCATTAAGCCAAACCTCAGCATCCCTGAAGCAGATACCGTACGAGGCCTTAAAAAAATTAGTGGATTAAAAAAAAAAAAGGAAACACCGACATTGTGTCCAATTTTAATGTATTGAAGGTCATCAGTAGTATCAGTTGGAACCTGCAACAAGGTTTTTTTTTCCTTTTGCTTCTTCTTAGGAGTACCTTAAAATCTGTTGGTGGCGCAAAGTCTATGTCAAACAGCCTCGAGTATCCACAATTATTGCCACCAGTGCAGAGCTCCATTACTTCATTTTCTTTGCATGTAGTAATCTCAAAGTACTTAGGATAGTTATTCAGCAGCTTCATCTGCACTCTTTTCTTTGTGTCATTTTTTAAAAACATTCTTCAAAGGACTACCGGACGTCGACTGTGTCATCACTGCGCCAGTCAGTGAACTGCAGACCAGTAGAGCTCGGGGACAATAACTGCAGAGTGTTAGATCTTATTAGCCTTCCCAGCCTACCTCAAAGGTTGTGGTCATAACGAAATTTCGAAGAGGCGGGGGAATTGGGGGGTACTCAAAGATCGTCGAACGAACTGGTTGTGCCCAGTGTCTGAGAGACGTGAAAGGGGGAAAAAAAAACGTGAAACAAACCTGCCCCATACGTCGTACCACTCAACACGACCAGTTTGTGCAGCAGCCGGAATAATCAAGGAAATGCCAGTATTAACATACTCGCGGAAAGGAACACTGCTGGTACCAACATGGGTGAAGGTGGAAAATCCTCCGTTCTGGTCTCTCATCAGAAGGGAAACGGAAGTAAATGCATACCCGTGTGACTAAGCACGGCTCATTTATAGGGTGAATTTCAGCACTTCCGTGGACAGCCCTGTGCTTGTACAGCTCTTGTTCATACAGCCCATAACGTACAAACGGTTCAAGGAATTCGTAAGGTTGCATGATGCTGTCGGTCCAAGGAAGGACAAACGAGAGAACAGCTGCTGGAAGAGACAAAGCACGAGTCTTGGTGAATTGCACCGCTTGGCCCGAGACAGTGTGCAAATCGTACCACCGTTCATAGCCATGTGCAGGATCAGCGATATCATAAACGAGAGAGTAGAGATCCATTGTGCAACTTACAGTAGCTTGGAAGAGTCAATGTACAAGTAGTCGGAAGAAAAACGGTACTTTCAGAGGCAGTAATTCCCTCCAAGTTGATCTGAAGATGGCTGGCTGAGCCGTAAGCTTCATTTGGCATGTTTCCTCTCTTGAAACGAATTCTAAGAACAGGAGCCGAGTATGTCTGTTGGGTTAATGAGTTTTTAAGCAGTGGCAACTAAAGCGAGACAATAGAGATGATAGCAATCTGGTCGGCAGACACAGTCACCCAGTCATCATTAGTGGGGTTAACTCCGTTCCAGGGATCGGTGGAAAACGTGAACACCATTTCTCCTCCTCTTCGGCTAGCACTGGGGTATACATCGATCTTGGCTTGGTACGGGTACACAAACTTGATCTAAGGGGAATCAGCAAATCGTCAGAGAACCAAATATGAAACCTCGGAGTAACCGAAATAGGTGCCGGAAGTGTCGAAGCCGTACATATCCGCAGCCTGTTGGATCCCGTCGTCACTTGTAGAAAATGAGAAGCAGAACAACGGGACGGAAGTCACACCTTATAGGGACAATGTAATGGGTGAGTTTAGCCAAGCCCCCGGACTTGGACTCCAGCTGATCTGGGGTAACTTTAGCCGCTGCTCTACGACAGTCCAGCAGTAATTCGTTCTGCCACTCCTGAGGAATAAGACCAACGCCAGTAGGATCAGCAGAGGAGAAAACTGAAAACCGTTAAGAGTGGGACAATAGGGTATCTTCTTACCTCCTTTCACTGTATAAGTTGATGTGGATTGGAAGCCGTTCCCAGTGCAAGTGGGTGCTGTGTACTGATCCACAGTTATGAGAGTATTTCGATCAGGGAGACCTGTAGAGGGAGGAAGTAAATTCCGAAGGTACAGACACGAAAAAAGTACCATCAGGCTGGGGATACTTAGTCCAGAAGAAAACGTCGTTTCTGGCAAAGAGAACTCGGCGACGAGCAGCTCCAGCTTTGGATGGGGCCTGATCCGAGGCGGGAATGCTGTTGTGATAAAACGTGGCAGCGCCTTTAGGGTCCCACGTATCCAGGAAGGCCTTTGTTTTGAACTGTTACTGAATGGTATCTGAGAAGAGAACTACCATCATTCTCTGTGTAGCGTGCTCGTAATAGCTATCAGAGTTGGCGAAATTCTGCTGCTTTTCAAGATAGAAGTCGTTTTCATTGTTTGTCTGGTAGTTGGCGTTGGGTACACATTCAGCGGGGGTGATTCCTGCATCTTTTCCAGCACCCGATACAGTGTCACGTGCAATACGGAAAAGTTTAACAGCTTCATCCCAGGAGGCTGCCTAGAAGACTGTTTGATTTGCAAAGAGAGGGGGAGGGAATAAAATACCAAAACATTGTTTCTGCTGCACAAACGGGTGAAATCCATGTAATCATAGTCCTCTTCGGCCACAAAAGGGAAGATGTAGTTCAAGATCTACATTTGTGATAAGAGAAAGACAGTTTTTAAAAAGAAGGAACCTGGTTTGTGGCTTGCTTGTAGTACTCCATATCAAATTCCATATAGGAAGCAAGTTGGATTTGGTCATTTATATCAATAAGGGGGGTGATCAACGGGACAATGGAAACATGAGAAACGTGTTGAGCAACGGTCTCTTCTTTGTTTTCACAATTCATTACATTGTCCACATAAGCACCACGGGCATGAAGAGGGTACGTCGAGGACGGATCGATATTCATATCAGCCCGCAACAAAGCGGCCATTGCAGCATCTACTGTTACTGCGTACTCAACTTCCTCCTGCTTCGAGGCGGCATCAGTGTAAGAGAGTTTTGGGTAAAGAAGGGTGACAGCGAGTTTTTGTTGAGTGATGAGATTATCGATAATGGAGATGCTGAATTTGAGCTCCCGTGTTGCAAAGGCTGCGAGAGAGGTCAGAGTGCAATCAAACCAGCGTGTATTGTTGAGAATATCTAGAGGAACTGTAACGGAAGTAGTCTTGACTGTGCACAACGAGGGGGTAGTGGTTTGAACTGCCTAGGTGTTAAAAATAGAACAGAAACAAGAAAAAATACCATCAAGGCCTTTCCTGTAGAATACAGAGAAGGAAACTTGCCCAATGTCACCACTGAAGTAGTTTTTGAGTGTAAGGGTAGAACTCAATGTAACAGTCTCCAAGGCGGGAATGGTATGGTTCACAGCACCTATAAGCGTATAAGGTCACACATAACCCCACAAAATAAGTGACACACCATCGATTTTATTATTCAATACCACAGGTTTGGTGTTAGCCAGCAAGAAAGCATTATACACCCATGAAAAAGAGTTCCACTCATAAGGAGAGTTGCCCAAGTTAAGACTGGAAGGGATACTTTAAGAGAGACGACCAGATAAAGGAAACCATACAGAACTTGTCCCTGGCCATATTTCTTGTACATGATCATTGGCTGGGTTGTACCATCTGCTGGTAGATCGGAATTAAGGCCACTCACAGTGTCATGCAACATTATGGGGCGCCAGGAAACTCCTGTTTTCCAGTTGGCGAAAACAGTGTAAGATGTATCCATAGTATCCACTTTAGGCCCTGGAAGGGTGTAAGATAACACTGTAACATTACTGTTGTGCACCTGAAAGTAGTGCGTCATAAATATAGTCAGTGCCTCTTGGAATGGAAAAGCAAATTGTTCTCTGAATGAAATCCATTCCTACGTCAGAAGAAAAATCACCCAGTTTGCATCCATCACCCAGAGCTAAAATGCTCGCCGTGCTAGTGAGTGTGTATGACTGACTGAACGTCTGTGAAGTATTAGATTCTGTTTATGAAAAAAAACCACTTACCCCCGATCTAGCAAGGGAAAGCCCTTCAACTACAAGAGCACCCTTTCCCGATGAATACAGTAGGCCACCAGCAGAGACGAAAGATTGAATTTGAGAGGAGGCAGAGGAGAGCCGAGAAAGTATTTTCGACTGTGAGCCCTATATCTCATATTACAAGATCATGTGCTTCCATTTTGGGGAAAACCTCAACAATGTCAGGGAAAATGAGCATCCCAAAGCGATTGGAGCCATCAGTATTTTTGAGACTATACACAGTTAAAGCGGACTAAGAACGAAAAACCGTACCCATTGGCAGTTATATTCTCTGGAGTCAAGAAAACAAAGCTCACCTATAAAAATTGGTTCATAGAATTGTTTCATAAGAAGACCTTACCCGTTCGTGTGTCACAGGATTTGCAGCAAGATATTGCTCCCAATCATAGAGACCGCGGAAGCATTTCTTGTATTTGCCCCAAATATAATTGTAAAAAACTGTGCAAAAATAGTCTGCTTCCCAAGTTAAGTCAATGGGTACACCATCAATCCACGTATCAGTAACCTTGGATGCCTTAGCCTATGGAAGGAAGGCAGGGAAAAAAAAACCTGAAGCACAGCAATGCTGGAATCATAGACAGCCTTAGCGCGAGATAAGTTTATGGTAGAGTTTGTCAAAAGCCAGTGAAAGTAATAGTCGTTAATGCTAGGTAGATTTTCGGTGGGCTGTTGTACGATTTAGGGAGGAAAGAATGGAATGTGCTAAAAAACTAACCTCTGTGTCGAGCAGAGAGCCGTAGGGGAAAGACTGCTCGGCCATGATAATGCCTGATTGTCCATTGGTTGCATTTTTCGCTTTGATCGTTGCCAGTTTGTCTTCCGCCAGAGCGTCGAAGGAATATGGGTACAGAATCATTGAACTCTCGTCGGTATCCAAGGAATTGATAACATAACGGCGGGCAATATATGTGCTTCCTTTAAAGTGTGAGTAAAGCGTTGTACTCTGTGTCGTACCTTTGTAGCCACCATCCTGTGTCGGACCCCAGGGAATGATTGACGGACTGTCAATTCCTACAGTCGTATCACGGGTCATATGCGTAGGAGCTGGAATGCTAGGATAATCAAAGGATGTATTCCTAGAATGATCGTGCAAGTAAGGCAAGAGCTGCCCAATCGTGGGGCCCAATTCAAGTGCTTGCTATACAAAACGGTTAAAACCATCGGTAAAAACGACGAGCGCAGGAAGGGAAACCTTTTGCTCGAGTTCATCAACGATGTTCGTGATCGGCACAGCGACGCGGCTGTGGCGGAGTGCGCGAACGACCTCGGGTTCTCTGGTGTCGCCGAAGAAATCAGCCGATACAACCGCAACAAGCAGCAATGTCGTCGCTAACAACGACACTCGCGGGACACCCATTCGTTTGCTTTGTTGCTTCAGATCTCCTCTTCGGGATCTCTCAGTTGGTGTGTAGGTGTGCGGTGTTGTGTTGATGCCGGGTTTTTTTGTTGGAATTGAAAAAATGCAAACAAACGTTTGTTTTTATTTCATCGTATTTTTGGAAGTAAAGTTCATAACGGCGGGTGTTGATCTTGTGGATTTCCAGACTTTCCGTGTGTAGAATTTATGATCTTCGCGGAATGGCCGGTGCTGATATTTACCCGTTTTGACCGTAGCACCAGGACGGACCTTCCCCATATGATGTTGGTACCGACGT
>JAHLWZ010001187.1:0-13680 GCA_020536535.1 Pelomyxa schiedti | reverse complement strand
ATAAAAATAACGGAAACCTCTCAATTGCAGACATTGCTCGCCCAAAGATATTAATGCAATGCTGTGTGTCCTGCTTGAGTGTCACCTCCCTCCTTGACATTTGTTGCTGCCGGTGGGCTCCCCCACTATGAGTACCATTATTGTATTGAGCCCCATAAGTAGTGCTGTACGTGGTGTTGAAACCCGTATTGAAGCCAGTACAACAGTTTCTGCTCATTTGTTTGTTTTGTTGGTGTTTCGATTTTTTCAATTGACTTAGAAGGGAAAAAAAAAGGGGTAGAAAAAGACCACCGGCACCAACTTCCTCCACTTACATCCTCCAACTTAGAAAGATCAACTAGGGCGCTGTACGCCAACTTAGTCAGGAGAGATAGGGAACCAAATCACGAAAACATAAACCCATTCAAAAACCAACACAACAAAAGGCAAAAACTTCCCAAGCCTACAATCAACAACAGCAGAATGAGTACCTCCTACTGGAAGCCATTCGTTGCAAGGTGCCCAGCATGCCCAGGCAGGCAGGCTTTCACTTGGATTCATGCGAACTGCAATGGGACAATGTCAATCGGCAGAAACGCGCACCTTATGTGCTCCTCTGGTCACTCACACCACATGAAGGATTGGCTTTTCAAGTGTGAGAACCATGACTACCTGCCAGGCTCCCTCCAAGGTTTCCTGGATGCCATCAGCATGGTGGGCCAAGCTGCTGGCGCTAGCTCAACATCTTTGAGTTATGAATCCCTTGCCATCAAACAGTGGGTTACAGACTGTGTTGTTGCACTCAACAGCTAGATGATAAAAAAGATTTTCTTGTGCAAAATTTATTGAAATCTTCCAAGAGAGTATCAATTAAAAGATATAAAACAAAGTTTGTCTGGAGGCCGCGAACATGATTGTTGAAAGAGATCCTAGACATTTCGTTCACAATATTAATCTCTTAATCCAATTTTTCTGAGTTGCCGCACTCTGGGTGACTTACACCTTGCACACCGACATTATATATCTCTTATCACTGACACGCAACAGAAACACTGGTCAAAACGAATGGTCTTTTTTTTTGTAAAGAATGAAGGATGTGTAAGGGAGGAGGGAAACAGAAAGAGTACATCAAGTGTTTGTACCTTGCGTGCCCCGTTAACGTAAGATGTAAGTGACAGTCAAAGAGGGCTGGAAAAAAATTCCCTTCACATAACAATCAATAATGAGGCATCCTGGGCTATTCGGTATTCGCGCAGCTTTGGTCAACTGCACCCTTCAATTTCAAGTTGTCCAGCATTGCTTTCAATTCAGCCCGTGACTTCCACTGCTATTGAGTTGAATGTATCGGCTCCTTTTCACGGAACGGCGATAGAAAAGAAACCACCCTGGAAAGAATAAAACAAATCAATGCCACCCAAAATTCTTAACAATACTTTTGTTTCGTGCCTGAAAGGTATGTACAATATTAGGCCCATATGTTTGGTGTGGGTGTAACTAGAAGAAATGCGAACTCGCAGAGGTTGGAATGTCACCCATGAATTGCTTTCTTCTTGCCTCGACAGCCTCAGGAGATACATCCACAGCCCAATCCTCATCATCCTCTTCTGAACTTGGCTTCTTGGCTTTTTTGGCAGTCTTTTTTGTTGTGCTCTTGCTTGGCTTGTTTGTGTTATTCTGGTCAGCTTCATCAGCAGCTCTCTCGATTTCATTTAGTACTTCAGGTGCCGCTGTACCAACCACAAGGTGTGATGTGTAGCTCCTGTGAGTAAGCTGGTATCCAGAAGAGGACCTTTCTACAATGTAATCCAGCATCTTACGAGGCCCTTCTACTGGGCTTTTATTGCCGCAGGCAGCGCACAGCAGGTGAACTTTCCCGGTATCATTCACCATCAGTTCAGTCTCTGGATTATTCTTGTTGCGTTATAGGAAGGAAAAACTGGAAAAGGGTGCATACACAGACGGAACAGGCAACAAAGTGAGCGATATAGTTTGCAAGGTGAGTTTCCAGAACTGACAACGTGAAGGTTCCACGGATTTCTGTTGTATTTGGTTGCGCGCGGCTCGTCTTGAGTTGGAACACAAAATACGCACACAGATCCTCGGCATTTCTGTTCTAAAAGCACAATCAGTAACTAAAGCACTGCTAGTGTGGGTTTGTTGCATTTGTTAATACTTATTAATTATATTATTTATTTAGTTATAATAATAATGGTATTTTATTATTATGGTATATTAATATTATTGCCATTGTATAAGTGCTCAAATTACCAAGGCCTTTGCAACGTCGTCCAAATTCGTAATTCTGGTGGTGCCTCCAGATCTGCTGCTATTCTCAACGATCATGCGAGGCATCGTGTAGCGTTCATTCGCGTCGGTACTACCACAACAAGACCTCAATATCGGAACACGCAAAAACCGGCTAGTACTGGTCGCCGTGGCCTCTACAACATGTGAAGAAGTAGTGGCTGTAGCACATGCAGTGGGAGGATTAGATCTTGCAGTCACAACCACAGCATTCGTAGCACCGCCTCTTGCTCTCTTGTTTTTTCGTGGCATCCGATCACTTCAGAGAAACGAGTTCTTCGTTTAAATCAATCATGATAAAATAAATAAGGAAGGGGGTAACGGTGTCGTGTGTGCACTTCAAGTTCTGAGCCAATTGTCAATGACATACAGGACTCTCACGTGATGTTCATCGTGTGGGTTGGGTGTTGTCTCTGCGTCACGTGAGCGTTGTTTGTTGAACTCGAGGAAGCAAGAACCGGGTGTAATTGATCGCCGGGCGATGTGCTCGATGCCTGAGACTGGGACAGAGGTTGTAGCTGTGGCTGCGGTTTCGGCTGAGGCTGAGGGGGATCAGAGGAGAGCGGCAACGGAAGAGTGGATTGTGGGTGTTGCTGCAGCTGGGACGGGATTGTGGGAGAGGGAGGCGGGAGCGCGGTGGGGATTTGGACCGACGACTGGATCGGGAGCTGGAGCGGGAGCGGGAGTGGTGGCGAGGATGGGGACCAGGGCAGGGGCAGATCCTCGTATCCCGGCGTGTCTTGCTCCTCTTTTTCCGTGATGAACTCTTGGAGTACTTCCTCCTGTTGTTGTTGTTGGTGGTGGTGGCGGCGGCTGCGGCGTTTGTGTTGTTGTTGAGTTTGTTGTTTTGGTATTATGGGTTGTGTTGGGGGTTTCTATTGTTTGGCGGGATTTGGTTTTGATGTTTTTTCCTATGTGCTGTTGGGAAGATTACCTTAGATATTGGCGCGTATTGCACTTTTCCTTGGAAGTCACTTTTCACTTGAAGAAACGAACGTATATTGCCCACTTCATGTAAGGCTTCCACCACAGACTTCTTGTTCCCTGCTACATCAGAATCTTTGAGGAGAGAATGGTGTACTTGCCCCTTTGGTATTTAGTTACAGTATGTTGAAAGAAAGACTTCTTTGGGGGTCAATACCTTATACATATATGCAATAGCAAATCTCCCAGGGTATTGCTCACTAAATTTGATCACGCAAGTTCCTTCTGGATACCCAAGAAGCACATTTTCGCAGTCATTCTTACTTGCAAACCCCAACATGAGGCCCTTGGCCCACATTGGCGCCAGGCACTTCTGATGTCTAATTTTTTCTATTGCAGGCCCAAACCACTCCCAGAAACGATCAAAAGCCGCAATGGAAATCATTCGTAACCCTCCAAACTTGACGTAACTTAGATATGCAAAGTCCTTCAAAGTGATGGGTCGAATAGGGAATTCCAGGTTCTGCCTTGTTGCTGCCTGCATTTACAGTTACAGCTCGCTTTATCTTCAAGGTGACATTGGTACCAAGTAGTAAGCTTGAAATATATTGGCAAATCGTTCCCACGAAACTTCAATCATATCACCAAATGTGTCCATCTTGAACAATATGCCCTCTGAATCTCTCCATTGAATGGAATTTGTTGTAATAATGAACGGCCGTGACTGGTTACTTTCAATTATGTGTGTTTCCACTTCCTCAGAGATCTGTTTTATAGGTTTAAGCAGGAACACAATATTTTCAATAAGAAAAATGTACCTCCACAGGAGACAATGTAAGACAACGCAAGTGAGGGACATGTTTGATACTAACATGCAGCCGTAGAGTAACAGGTTTCTTATTTGTACCCACCAAGAATCTTACATTACTACGAACCTAGAGATGAAGTGGGGTGATGCTCCCAAGGGAATGGTAATCACATACATTCCCTTCACTGTCAAGCTTTTCTGATGAACTCTCGAGAAATACAGTGTATTTGACATTCTTTTTTGTGGACTGATGATGCTGGACAATACTTGCTGTAACAGTCCCAACTGAACTGGAGATGAATCTTAATTTAAAAAAACCCTGTGGAGCACTACTGTATTTCAGCTTCAGCCGATTGTAAAAGCCGGGCGGCGACAGGAATCGTCTGGCCCTTGACAATGGCACGAGGGAATGGATGATCTGTAAGAAAAAGTGCTGCTGGGCTGCACGAATGTTAGAAATGCATATGTACTTAGAAGGGAATCTCTGGAAAGGTATACCATGGGTGGATCTCTGGCCGCACAGTGTGTAACAATTCCAATTGATATAATTCAAGCTGTTTGATGTTCATTTGCAGTTGCTGTGGAGGTAAAAGTCAGGTGACATTGTTAAGACCGGGGATTTCATCTCACCACATCTAACTTCCTTTGTGCGTAGATATCTTGAGGAGAAAGTATATATTCATCTGAAAGCCGGTTCAGTGTTTCTTGTTCAGAAGCCATCGAATCATAGAGCTGCTGCTGATGTATACCAAGTTGGTCAATACCCTTGTTTATCGTAAATCACAGTGGAATTCTCACTGTCACCACACTGACCACTGCAAACTCTGTGATTGGGATGTGCTGCAGCAAGTGGTGGGACTGCTTGAGCTGCTCCAAGAAAATACAAAATAACTTGATGCGTGCTGAAATTCCCTGTATGATCTGTGCCTCTTTAAACTCTTAAGAATCTGAACTGAGATAAACTTGTTGGATTTGATGCTGTTCATATCGATTCTGAGGATGATCCTGCTTTTTAAGGGCTGCGAGAGGATCTCCAGTTGGAAAGGGCAGTACTATCTGAGGCTTTATTTGTAGAGGAAGAGTAATGTCAGTGTCATGAAGTTATCTCATAAGGTATTTGTACCAAGCATGGAATTGAGGGCCTCACATCCTGCGATGGAGTGGCTGCATCGACCTGAGGAGATTGGGGAACAGGACCACTTGGAGATGGGAGCTGAAGAATGGCATTGGACTTAAGACGAAACAACGTGGAACTACCGGAGTTTGCTCAATAGTCTCTGCATAGTTATGTGTGACGCCAGATGGAGGAACATAAGGACTGCACTATATAAGTGGGAGTAGCATGTGATGAGACGTACATTGGGTCTACCATAGTCTGTGCTTGTAGGAGATTTTGCAATTGAAGGGCCATGGAAGCTGCCGTGTCAAGATTTGAATGAGAAGTAACAGTGGGCTGCTGCTGAGATTGAGGCATTGGGGACTGAAATAACTGAGGCAAGTATTGTGAGGCACTGTAAGTTGCAGCATTTTCTTGTTGGCTTCTCTGCAGCAACTGAAGCAATGATGCGAAATCCGGTTGAGGAGACTTTGCTTCATTGTGTTCATCACGATTGGGAGCCCCTAATTGGTCTTTGGGGTTCAAGTAGCTGATAGGCCCTCCAGTAGATGGGACTGCTGTATTAGGGCAGGGATGAGGATCCGGATTGTAAAGGAATTGCTGTGAATAGTCAGTGCTTATCGAGCTGTGCCTGGTCCGTTTTGCACGGGGCCCTCCCTTGGGCCTGGCCCTCGACGGCCTGGATGACGCTGCTGCAGAGGCAATGGGAAAGGAAGAGTTTTGTTTCTGATGCTCCTGGGTTGATATTTGCTGTATTTGAGAAGCGTTTGTGGTTGGAACTGGAGAACCCCTTCCTACTGCTCTCACATCACCGGGAATCCCGCTGCTATCTGTAGTTGCTGCCGCGGAACTCCCCGACAATTCTAACAAGTGGTGTGCACTCTCCATGCCTTCTTCCATCCCGTTTTGGAGACACTTACGCGTGAATAGGGTTCGGTTGACGACTGAGAGTTCTGCCGAAATGGAAATTCGCAATGTAGGTGTAAGCGCCGTGCTCGACTTCGCTAAAATCGCGTGTTTATTATAACAAGACGTACCTGCTTGTCTTCACCAGAAAATTACCAGCACTTTTTGTTCTTTTTTTTTTGTTTTACGTCATCACTAAAAACAGTTCCTCTTCCCACTGTCCCTTTTGGAATTTCACCAGACTCACTTCTCAGGCCCAGCTTGACCACGACACTCAGAAACGGTCCCCTATCGTCCGTTCCTACTACGACTCAACATCAAATTGAAACCAAGCCCAACGAAAATGGCGAGCCGTGAGACCGAACCAAAGGAGACGCCGGTGTCCGCCGCCACCAATGCAACCACAGGCACAGCAACACCAGCCTCGGACCCATCATCGTCCTCCACCACCTCGACTACACCAACCCCGTCTTCCACGTCAACAACAGCAACAACCCCCTCAGCACAATCACAACCGGCAACTGCTGCCTCCCCGCCGCCCTCGACATCGACATCGACCCCGACGCCCACGAGCGCGGCCACGAGCACGGCGACGTCGTCGGTGGTGCCTGGGGGAGTATTTGACCCCCTCAGTGATGGGAACAACCCCGTGGTGTTTTTCGACGTGGCAATGGGGAACCACCCAATTGGGAGGATCAAGATGGAGCTGTTCGCCGACGTCGTGCCGAGGACGGCCGAGAACTTCAGGTTTTGGTTTATTCTTCCCTCAGCGGTGTAAATATCAACCACTCATAACCACTTATGGGTCTAATTCCTTACTTGAATTTTTTCCCCTATCTCCTTTTTTTTCTTAAATTGCTTTGCTTCTCTCCCAAGGCAGTTTTGCATAGGACAAGTGAGGTTAGTGCTTTGTGAGTATTTACTCCAATTCTTAATTTGGTAATAAGAAGGAACAATGTTCCAATTGGATACAAAGGGTCCATATTCCACCGTGTCATTAAAGGTTAGTTTGCCATACAACACTTGAAATTAGAGCTTATTCCATAAAAAAAAAAAGATTTCATGATACAAGGTGGTGATTTTGTTAAGGTTTCTTAGACCCCTTTACCTTCACTGTGTTAGTGACATTTGTATCCACAGAGCAATGGCACAGGCAGAGTGTCCATTTATGGTGACCACTTTGATGACGAAAACTTCCGCCGGAAGCACACCGCCCCAGGATTGCTGTCAATGGTGCCTTATCTCTCATTTCTGAAATTTCACATGTAATACTATGTTAGGCGAACTCCGGACCCAACACAAATGGATGTCAGTTTTTCATCAGTGAGTTTTTCCCTCTCATTCAAAAGTTTTTTTTACTATTATAATTTAATCATAATACCGCACCAACTCTGCTAAAGCTTGTGCAACTGCTGAGTGGCTTGACGGTCATCACGTAAGTACTTATCTGCTTCCCAAATCCGCTTAACTTTTGAGGTAGGTTGTATTTGGCCACGTTATTGATGGAATGAAGGTGGTCCGCATGATTGAAAACGTGTCTGTTGGACAAAATTCCAAGCCTAAAATTGAGTGCAAGATCATCGAGTGCGGACAACTCTAGCAAAACGAAACCAAAAGGCCAAAACACCACCTTCAATTCAAATAGCAACTACACAATTCCCTAGACTCAACATCAGACAATTCATCACCATTTTCGGTCAAACACAACTCCAAGTGCAACTTGCAACCAAAGGACAATCACAGAGGAGCCTCTGTGGTTTTAAAGCAATAAAAAAAAACAAAAAAAAAAAACCAAGTAATCATGGCACTACTTCCCTGCTCGTTGCAACGAGGCAACAAAGAGAAAAACCAATAAAATAAAACAAAGATCTGAGTGAGCAAGGGTCTGCATGGAAAAGGATACGTGTGTGGTCTCACAAGATTTGTCCCGATGTTTGGCAGCATCTCAGAGAGCAAGGATCACACAAAAATCTGCTACTAAGCAGAGAACAAAGGTTTGGATTCTCCGTAATGGGCCTTTCCGTGACGCTCATTCGTGAAGGTGCACCGTTTGAACGTTTACAATGGAGACATCCAGGAGACCGCCGTTATCAACGAGGACCTTGGCACAGTTTTCGTTGGCGACAAGTCTGATCCTTTGAGAATTACTTTTGTTAATGTCACATCGGAATCAGTGGACGTCACTCTACCCAATCTTGTGCAAAATGTTGACAACTGTCACGTTTTTATCGTTTTGACATTTGCTTTGTTGAGAAGGGTATCACTGTTGTTGGGGCTTTGAACTTTTGCGTTCTCCCACATTTGGCCCACACTGTTCAATTCAGGTGGGAACCGAAGGTATCTCTCTTTATCCACCCAAACACTAAAACCAAACCAAGCTGTTGGGAGTGCTCTCACTATCTTTCCAAATTGTGTGGGGAGTCCAAAATTCTATTTCTAAGTTGAAGCTCGCTGGTAAGTGCATTGACCCACCATCGAGAAAGGTATTCTTGCTGTTTATCAATATATACCTTACCCACTTGTAAGAGATTGAGTGAGATTCTGTCAGCACCACACGCAAAAAGCAGCTACATAGCAGACAACAAAGATGTGCTGTCAGCTACTGTCAGTGCAGTTTCCTCAAACAAAATTTTTGCTACCCCACAGTCACATAAACCACCACGGTTATGCTTATCTACTACGCGCCGTCCTTCAAATTCAGCTGCTGCGCACTGTCCTCCTTCTATATCAGATGAGAACCAAATACCTGGTGACAGTCTAGCCAACTTGATTGCTTCACCATCTCCACCCAAGCGCCCAAGGGTGTCACTAACCCCTTGTGGCCCCTTGCCAGGTATAGTCTTATCCACACCCCAGCACCCCCGAAGCACTTCCATTGTTACACCCCTTTCTTGTACCCCATTTCGCACTTGCTATACACCTTCCCTTCAATCAATGTGTCCCCTTTCACTATCCGAGCAGAAGTGGCCCCGCCATGAGGTTTTCCATTATCCTGGAACATAGACATCGTCTTATATAATACATACAGGCTCACTGCCTTCAAACATGGTTAAACGACGTTTTCGGAAGTACCATAGGCAAACCTTGTATCAAGTGGGATGACTTACAAAAAGGAACAATGTTAATCCAAGAAAACGAAGCTATGATTCGAAAATTGGAAGAAGTGTGTTATTTTCTTTTCTTACTCCCACGTGAAAAAGCTGTAGGTTATCCTCAGTGAAGCTCTTCAGATAAGGGCTGATATAGATCTAGAACTGAATATCTGTTACAGAGAAGTTGCATCCCTATTCTATCTTCATTCTACTAAATTGAGTAATCTGTCTGTCTCTCAACAGTTTCTTATCAGCTTATTGCTCAACTTTAATGAGGTGTGGCTGAAATATGGACTGCAAGTACTTTTCGCTATGGAGATTAATCGATCTCTGGATACTTTTCTCAGGGAGGTTAGGAATTCTCGTACCTTACCAAACATCTAATTCCTGAGTGCAGTACTTCTTTTCTGACTTGAAAACAAGGGGAAGAAGCAAATTGGAAAGAGCCAAGGTACTTCAAAAAAAATTACAATAATATTCCTTAATTATGTTTCCAACAGAGACAAATGAATGATACAATTTTGCACAGGTTTACTCCCCTTTTGGAAGTGGTTCCAGCCTGACATTTTGAAGATTTTTGGTTTTAGTTTGGTTCCTGGACACATCGAGAAACCTTTCAACTCTGGAGGAGCCCTGCCTTTATAACAGAGTAATACTACACATTCTCAATCTTCCCTCACTCACATTTTACAGTTGTCTAAAATAAAGACAACACGCAACCTTCTTCATGAATTTCAAGTAATACTGGGAGGAATGGGAGATCTTGTCAAGCGTTTGGAAAGCTGGGAGTTCTGTGTCTCCTTTGAACAAACACCATTACATGAATACATCTTCAAGATTTGTGACATTACACGTGACCTAAGGGATGGTGTCAAGTTATGCCGCCTAGCTGACATTTTGATGGAAACACAAGGCATGGGGACCCCACTTCTACCAGTAACGTCCTCAATTTTGAGTCAGCTAGAAACATTAACTCAAATAGCAAGTGAAACTTCCTTTAACGAGTACAGTACAACAGTACCACAACATTCGTCTGGCTCTTGCCTACTTCTCTAAGTTTCTGCACATTGACTATACAGATTATTGTGGTGCAATTGCAGAGGGCAATGGGTTTGTTTCTTATCCCCTGACCTATTGAGTTTAATTTTCATCAAGAGAGAAAACACTTCTTCTCCTCTGGGATATTGCCTTGTTATGGTTTCTCCCACGCATTACTCCCTTGGATAAATTGGAGGTCTATTGTGAATTTACCAAAACAATGTCATTAATTCAAACCAAGTTGGAGACAAAAAGACTGGAACAAACTACAACAGTCAACCCTACTCTACTTATTTTTTCCCGTAACAGTGATTTAGGTTCTGCCTCTGGACCCAGAATCTCGGGGTTGTTCACTGCCTGTACTGTCTTTACTTAAAGTACTTTCTGTGCTATCCATTACCGTGAAGTTCATTTGTACAGTGGTGCAGGGTGATTGTAGCCCACAACTCCATTGCCGTGAGAAACTTCTCTGTGGACTTTGCTGATGGTGTTGTCCTATGCCTGGTTCTTAGTTTCTATCTCCCAACCGAAGTTCCTGTGGGAAATATTGTAATGGAGCACCTTTTCAACCTCGAAAAAAATACAATGGTACCTCCTCATGTATGTGCATGAGTAATAATAGGTTCACCACATCTCTCAGAGAACAAACCGGAAACTTTCTTGGACTGAAGAGGGCTCCTGTAATCAAGTAATTAACGACAGTATTTTATGGAAGGCAAGAGTCTCGAATTACCAGCTTATGCGGAGCAGTCTTGGTTTCCTTGGGATCCCAGACCTAGGTTTCATATTAAATATGTACACTGTGCACTAATCTCACCTTTTACCGACATAGTTGATATACAATCGATGAAAGAAATACCAGATGCTAAAGTGATAACCCTGCTCGTTGCATGCCTTTGTGCAAGACTATTGGAGCCTTTCGATATACCAGTACCCAAACAAGGCATTTACTCTATTTGGTTTTTACACAATAGCAGCAAATACAAGAAGGGTACAACCAGGCATGCAAAGAAGAGAAGTTTTTTCAGTTGCAGACAGTGCAATCACTGATTGCAACAAAAAATCTCAGAATATCCTATCTGTCCTTCAAAGCATCCGTAATTCATACACAAGCACTGGCAAGGTCTGTCCTCTTGGCTTAGACTTCCATGTCTTACTGTAATGGAGGACGCATCTTTCTATGCAGTCTCTTCTAAGACTAGCGCGTGCCTCAGTGAAACTGCAATCTCGGTGGCGAGGCAAACAAACTAGGAGATGGGTGGACGCACTTGGCACCTCAATCCGGCAAGTCCAAGCGTATACTGTAGAAGTGCTACATCTTTCCGAGTGGAGCTCCCTCATTTCTGCAATTGCCGATGTGACAGGCATATCACTTTCTGTTTGTAACCGAAGGATCTTTTGCAATTCTGTGAGTGCTTCTCAGATCACACACGCAATTATTAGTACAAGGTCGGAAAAATTATTGCCCTCATATCTTCCCTCACTCCCCTTAGATGCTGGTGCTTCATTTTCAACTTTTATCGCAAGATTTCGCAGATTTTGCAAGGATTATGGCGCGGTTGTTTGGAAAACTCGTTTTGGAAAACTTGTAAACAGAACACTCAATCCGAGCAAGGAATTATTCAAGGCACACTGCAAAATAAGTCTTATTTTGAGCTACAACACGCTACGTGTATTTTGCAAGGAATAATTGTGGGGAAACTTGAATATTTACTGTTGCACCGTTTTTCATTTCTTTCTGAAGGATTACAAGGAGTTGTAAGGTTGTCAGGAATACATTCAGAGTAACACTCTGACAAACAATAAAAAGATTCATTTCCGAGAGATCCGGATATGCAACACTAGAAACTCAAGTGAAGGCAACACAAGCCTTATTTCGTGGAGCCTTGGAGTGTTCCACAGCAAGACAAATCCGCATTTCAGCTTGTGTGACACAAGGAATTCTACGGAGAACGAATTTTGAAAGAACAAAATCTGAGGGCATCATATTACTTCAGTCCTTGTGTGCTTCGAGACTTTCTGCCATGGAATACGAATGTTGTTATGGTGAGAAAGAGTCAGGTACTTTGATCCACGTTGAGATAATAAAATCACGTTTAACAGGAAGATGTAAGACAACTGCAACTTCGACAGATGATTTCGTAGCTTTCTTAATCTTTCCATACCATTGACTCGTGACAGGGTATCCTGAGTAGGGTGTCTAACATTCATGCCGGCACGCCGCTGATCAAAGTATTGCGAGTTCTCACGGATTTAGGTACTCTTACTTCATATGGGTTTTCCAAATAAGGTTGTGCAAGAAATTGCCACCAGTCATTCCTATCGCCTCCGTTCTGAACTTGGACTCCGAAACGGCATTTCACAAGTGTTAACTATTGCTTCTAATTGCAACCGATCCTTACCGCACATTGAGATCACCAGGTCAGTTTCTCTTGATTCATATTGTACCACTGTTCATCTCCAAAACAACAGGAAGTGTTTGAAAGTCATCGAGAACATGTGCTGTGACGCAGAATGTGTTGGACTTGCATCTCGCTGTGCTCAGTTGAGCTCATTTCTGGCCAACATCATCCTCAGGCACAAAGATAAATACCCCGACATACTCTTATCAGCCTCAAGTTCTCTGTGCCTGCTTCTTAAGCACTCTCCGAAATTAAAGCGGGTTAGGAATCCTTCACGGCTGTAGAGTTCTACTAATCCAAGCTAGAACCTACGAGATTCCAGCATTACAAAGCCCCTTCTCACTCTTCATTCTCAAATGCTTGACAAACCCCGTGTGCTTAGCCAAGGTTTACTATGCACCCAACCCAAAAACTCACCAGACATCACCTCATTGTGCTGCCACTCTTTGACGCGGCTTCTTCAAATTCTAGGCACAAAAACCTGATTGGCAAAAAAAATTTGATAGAATGGAATCAGACCCTAACCCGGCTTCTATTATTATCTTTTCTTTTTGGGTAATGGGTGATGATGGTACTGTTAACACCTTGATAATGAGGTGAACAATTTGAATCGTCACGCCGCTGTATCTAGTAGTGTTCGCTTAAACAACAAATCCATGGAATATGAATGGCTCTAGGAATCTGATGGTGTGCTATTTATCGCCAAAACGGCAGCTGTAGTGAAAGTGATATGTTAGGAATAATACAGAGAGATAGAAAGAAGAAAAAACGGCGGAGGTGGGAATATAAAGTACCTTCAAAGGTTGCCATGCACCAACCAAATCGTTCTATCCGCTCACTTGGTGCAGACAGCGAACCCATGAAATAAAGTGCTTCGAAGACACATGGAATATCAGTTTGGAACAAGACGTGTATAAACAACGGCAACAGTTCGTCAGCTCCTTGCGTCCTGGAAGAAGTTATTATGGTTGTGCTAGTGGTTAATTCATTAGATGGCCGCAAACAAACTTGTTTGTGACGCTGTGCGCTACTCGGAAGATGCTTGTTACAGCTCTTTCAACACAGGAAATCATATCAGCTGGTACCTTTGAAAATGCAGGAATAGTGGGT
>JAHLWZ010001186.1:0-13753 GCA_020536535.1 Pelomyxa schiedti | reverse complement strand
AAAAAAAAAAAAAAAAAAAAAAAAAAAAAAAAAAAAAAAATGTACCTGCGTTGAGGCACATTAGATACCCAAGACCTTTCCCTTGACTTTGGAATCCTTTATAAACACACACCAAGTCACCTCATTTCTATACAAATATACAAAAAACCTCAACACAAACACACCCAAATGGATCCATCCATTCCAAGATGAATAAAATACTTTGTGCCTCTTTGTTTGAAACTGCATGGAGTTTCTTCCATGCACTCCCTGCTGGGTGCTGTGTACCCAGCAGCACAAAACAACACACTTTGGTACTACATTGGAAACCACCACAACGGTCCCGACATTAACTTGGTTTCCAAATGGTTTGAGTACTCAAGCCCATATCTGGTTCATAAGGGTGAAATTGTGAGTGATCACACCAATAGTGCACAGAAGGATTCAACTGAGTTGTGAAGAGCAAACAAAGAGCCAACATATTGGATCTGGTAGTTTCCCAAAACAGTAGAACTGTTGTGGGTCAGTCACAGAGGAGACGCTCAAGCCATAGAAAAGATTTTTGCCCCATAAGAGCCGACCATCAATGAAACCCATTACCAAAATGTGATTGAGCCCATGAAGGTCCCAAGCCTTTCTTTGAGTGATGTTATCCTTCAAGTGTAAAAAAACAGCTGAACAAGAAGCAAAGGCGCCATTCATGCCAGGTATTGCAGAAACATGTGCCCACTTGCTGTGATCTTTCACACACTGTGAAATTGCAATCTTCCTCTGTGGGAAACCTAACAGTGAACACATAAGGTTCCATTTGCTGTTGGAGAGTCCCAGTTGCAGCTTCACAAAAGCACTGAACTGCACTGCATGCACAATGTCACTTTGTGCCTGTTCAACAGCTCTTTGAAAGGCAGAATGTGTGGTTGTTTCAGAAGAAAGCAATGAAGTTCCTATTTATTTAAGTTCCTTTCTTTTGGAAGGCAGAAAGGAAAGTCTTACAGGCTTGCTCTTTCTCTTCTAGAAGCTTCACCAACTGGGCATTTTGTTGTTGCCAACCTTGTGCTTCTTCATGGCATCTCATCTATTTACTTATGTGAATCAAGAGAATTAAGTTACAGTGGTACATTTATCGAATTAACACAAAGATGCATAGTTGTAGACAGAGTTTGATCAGACCCTTTGCTCTTGGCCATTTGAGTGACTTGAGCAAATGCTGAAGATGGTTTTTCAATGGGAAGAGACACAGGTTTAGCAGGGGATACATTTCTAGTTGCCTTCTTGTTTGGAGGTGGAGAGGCTTTTGTTGTTGATGGTTTAGAGGGGGTTGTCTGACTTGATGGTGTAATTGACTCACCCTCTTCCACAACTCTTTTGTGAGAACGATATCTGTGCTTTTCCCAGAGTGTTGCACCATACACAGCTGCTTCTTTGTCAATAGTCTGTTGAAGATTAAATTAGATACAATTGTGTTTTATTTGTTGGAATACTGTAAAGGTTCTGGTGATTTTGGACATGGACATTTTGTGTGGCTTTGTGTTGTTAGCTTCAATAATAGAAATCTTTAACTCTGCATCCTCTTGCCCTTTGGTTATGGATTTGTAGATCTCCACCAAATAGACTGGTTCCTCGAAGCCTGCCACTTCAATTTTCTGCCCCAATTCAGCAGCCATGATGACTTCCTTGGCTGAATTCCAGCGGGTGGCTCTCTCCCAGTACTGATAGCCATCTGTTGGAGCAGTGACTGTGTCTTCATCTACAGTCCAGGACTCATCTTTGCATTCTTCATCTGTATGTTTTTTTGTTTTGGTTGTTTTCTTTTCTCTCACTTTATGTTGATGACTCAGTTTCTGTCTTGTCTCAACTACTGTTTATAAGTGGTTTATGTATGTTTGCACCTCTTTCAATTGTGGATCTGTTGGCTGAAGCATCTTGGCAAGACCTTGACATTCAAGAAGCACTTCATGGACTTGAGGATAACCTTCATCTTGGAAGTCGTCTTGTCGGAAACAGCTACCAGGCAATGATTCACTTATTGTGACATGATGTCGAAAGATCTTCAACCAATCTTTTTACATTACTACATCAGGGAGACAGGAATTTTGATACCTTTTGGGGAGCCACTGTTATTGCCCAGTTGGTTCTTCTCCAAAATGGGAACTGTCACATTTACGATATCAGCACAAGAGGCAGAATTAGTTGTGCTCTTGGTGCTTTCAGAAGAAGAAATAGTGCTGTTTGCAGCCTTGATAAGTTTAGGTTTTATTAATATTAAGGCAAAAGAAACATTGTGGTCAATGGAGACATTTTCATTATTGGAAACAGAGACTATAGCATTGAGTATAAAGCAAAAAAAAATACCTGATGAAGACACAACAACTTTGGGATGTGTTGGACACAAAGGCAACAAAGGTGGAGGTGGAACTATTATCTCTTAGTGATTAATAATCAAACCTATTTAGTTAATTTAAAAACATAACACAAAATGATGTGTCAAAGTTCTCAGAGCCCTCTGTGCCAGGGGTAAATGAATGGGAGGAACGGTGACGAAGATGAACACGGACATCAGCAGGTTGTGAAGCCAATGGGGTTGTTGATGGTGCTGCCTGAGGCTGTGATGCAGACACTTTCTTTCCTCTTCCTCTCCCACCCATTTTCAAACCTCCGAACACCTCCACACCTTAGTTTCGGATTGTTTTTTTTCGGGTTGAATCGGGTAGATCTGATAGGGGAATGGCCGCTTTTATGTTGTTGTCGGGTCGCACGAAAACATCACAGCAAACCACAACACTACACGCAACATTGATCACAGTGATGGTGGTTTGTTATTAGGCAGGCAATCACCAGAAATGTGACTATTAGATTTCTGAGGGTCCCTTGGTGAAGGCAATGTATAATCTGAGTGGGGCAAAACACCCATCAACCTCAAATACACTGTGCATCCTGAGACAACAACGTTGTTTGAGGCACTTGTTGTTTTCGCCCTGGGCAAAGTCCAAACACAATACAATACAGCAGAAACGATCATTTTGCCCTGGGCGGAAGTTTTTTAAAACATAGAGGCTTTTCCTGAGGAAAAATTTTCACCCTTATGAACCAGATATGATTTGGCAAGCTGAAAGAAGCCAGACCTCATTTCAACATGAAGAATTAACAATGATAATAATCGCAATCATGTTTTCTCTGTCACATTGCATATCTGGATCAGTGGGTGGTGATTTTTTTCCCTATCAAAAAGTGTATCATCACCGCCCAAAATCACTGCCCAGGCGGTGATTTTGGGTGGTGATGATGCACTTTTTGCAGCCAAATCGGATCACCACCCCAGGCGGTGGTTGAGCAGTAAAATCACCGCCCTGGGTTAACCACAAGAAAAAAACTTTTTTTTATGTTGCTCTTAATCTAACTCAATATTTAACAGTGCTGACAGGCCAGTTAAAGCCACTATTTGTCGCAATAAGCACTCCCAAGTGTTGTGTGTGTCTGATGAAGAGAGCCTTCCTTGACAACAAGCCTCTTTGAGGCTCTTATGCCATTTATTCATTGCCTCAGCCAGTTCTTGTTTGAGAATACTTGGGGGACCATAGAATTCAGCATCTGACCAAGAATGTTCACACCAATAGTGAACTGAGGGGTTTAGCTTTGGGCTAAACAAGGAGTACAAAGCTCGGGTGTGGCGACGGGTGTGGCGACGGGTGCGGTGACAGTTGTGGTGACAAGTGCAGGGTTTACCTCTTTGGATTTTTCAATTGAATTCACAGACAGCAAAGAAGAACTTGATGAGTTTCTATCACCAGAGTTGTCACTATCAACATTTATGACATCTATACAACATTATTATATTAAAATCAAGGCTGCATTACCATCATCTTCTGATGAAAAGGCTTCATCATCCAAGCTGGAAACAGGGTAATCCCTTGGTGATCCAAAATGTTGAAGTGAGGTTGAGGGTGCATGTCTATGTGGTACACGAAGAGCATGTGAATGTTTAGGTTTTTTAGGTTCTGGGGGTTTTTTAGTTTTATATTTTGAAGGTTTTTTTGTTGATTTTGGGGGTATTTTTCTTTTTGGTTGAGAGGAAACAGGTGCTGCTGATTGTTTGTTAGCTAAAGGGAACAACACTGTAGTAGTGTGTGTGGCACTAGTTGAAGTACCCTTTGTTGCACTCCTCCCACCAGTCACACCCATCGCCGCACCCGTCGCCGCACCCGTCGCCGCACCCGTCGCCGCACCCGTCGCCGCACCCATCGCCGCACTCGTCGCCGCAGTCGTCGCCGCAGTCGTCGCACCCATCGCCGCACCCGTCGCCGCAGTCGCCGCACCCATCGCCGCACCCATCGCCGCACCCGTCGCCGCACCCGTTGCCGCACTTGTCACCAATGTTGTAGCTCCCCCCATGGCAGCCACACATTTCACTGCCGCACCAGTCGCCACCACGCCGGTCCCTGCCCACTGAAAGCACTCACCACATTTGTTGCCCCTGTTGTCACCACCATTGTTCCCCCTGTCGCTGCCGTCGTCACCTCCCCCAGCGTCCCACCCAACAACGCACTTGTCACCACTTGGAGGCACCAATAACGACGTTCCTGTGTCTACCTCAGTTGTTGCTCTCGTTGCTTTATTGCGTCCCATCACTATGCAACAATGTGCCGAGGTAGATTGGGTTGGGATAGTGACCACCACACTGTGAGGTGTGCTGGGGTGTTGATGGTTGTTGTTTTACTTGTGTAGTAAGGGAGAAAGAAGCCCGAATACAAACACAAGAGTTTATTGTTTATTACTTTAGCTTTTTGCTTGCAATAACTACGATGGTGTTGTTCCCGCCTTATAAAGGCGCTAGAATCAGTTCTAGGTGTCGCCTAGAACCGTACTTAGAACTACAGCGACGCGAAGTCACCTCGCCACAAACAACCATTTTTTTTTCTTGTCTTTAGTCCTAGAACAAGATCTTCACTATTATACCCAGTAACACAGGGATCAAATAACCCCATCGTGTTTGTCTGGGACAAATAAGCAAGACCAGGCCTTTTGCAGTGAGGAATAACAGCTAGGTGCAAACCACTTATCACCGCCCCGGGCAGTGATTTTTCACAGCTTTTTGACTGGATCACCGCCCAAAAAAACGGGGCAGAGCCGTTTACAGGAACTTGATCGGGAAAAAAAATCACCGCCCATTGATCCAGATATGCTTGGACAGCCACAACGAAACTAATACCTTTTTTTTTTCCCCACTCAATCAACTTCTTCCACCTTAATCTTTTCACCTTCAGAAAGAAGAGCCGGGGGCCGAGCTGGGAGGCCATACATCTTTTCAATGTTTTCACACACAGTCTTCGGTGTGCGGTACTGGCAATATCTCTCACAGTGTGACAGAACCTCTTCACGAGATTTCCCTCCAATAACGGTGCGTTACCATCAATTGACTTACATGTCACGAACCCGTGGTGCCGGTGGCAGGACTTGATGGCAGTGATAATGGCATCGACACTGGCCTCTGGAAGGTGGAAGTCGATCATTTGTTTCCTGTAACTGCTCAAGAGGGTCTCCAGCTTGTGTTGGGGCACCCTCTCACTGCACATCATTGCCTTCTTGCACTCCACCCAGCTCGAAGAAGAAAATGCTTTCACAGCGGCCTTGTCCTCCCAACTCTTCAATTATGGTTGCAACTGCTCTGACCGCTTCTTCTCCAATTCTAGCTGTTAGTGTTGGTGCAGGTACAGGTGCAGGTACAGGTAGTACCCCTCTAGATCCCTGAAGTCCCATGAGGGTAAACCTTTTGGTAAAAATGGTCAATGTTAATTAATGAGGTTAGTTGTGCACACTGCATGGCGCTTTAATTGGTTGTTTGTTCACGCGGTTGGTTATTTTGCACCACCAAAGGGTTGTTATTCAAGTTACTTGATAGTTTGTTTAGAAAAACAGTAGGTTTGTGCCTCCTTTTCTTGGGAGCAAGTACTTGGCAACCAAATTATACGGTACCGCCAATTACTTGCTTGAAATAACAACGCTGTGAAAAACGGTGCAGGATTACTTTTTTGGATGGTGGATGTTTGCACTCTGTACCAGACAGAGTTCCAAAGAAAGGCCACGAGAGTGGTGGAATGTGTAGATGCCAGTGAGTGCGTGCACAATTTTCCCGTTAAGAAAAAGTCAGTTTGTACCTCAGGTTACAGAACACGAGATGCATTGGTACAAAACACCTCAACTTGTGAACGAAAGTGGGAGGGTGGGGGTGAAATCTAGATAAGCTGTGGAGTGGCCATGTAATATGAAGTGCCTTGTAAAACTCAGGGGTTAAGGGAGCAGCACCTCCTTAATGCAAGGCATGACGGCCCTGCAGCAGAATCCACTCTGAAATGAGATTATTAGTGCAGGAATTATGAGAATCGTAGCATACAACATGCGGCAAGTGTTTTAGTAAGTGCAGGAATGTACGAACTCTACTTTTCATCTCAGGCTCAGAGTCCTTGGCATTACGGGATTGGGTGCACGGACTTTTTTTTTTTTATCCTCCTTCACACTCAAGAGGCAATGCTGACCAATGTTAAGGGCTCTGGTGTCACAAAGGACCTGTGATATGTAAGCTCTGGTACCAAAGCAGTCCATTGATCTGAACTTAGGCATCTCAACCACAAATCATCAGCGTTGATTGCCCTCGAAGTACCGCATCGGCGTACATGATTCACCCTCGAATCACCGCACCGGACCAGCAGGTCCCCTTGCGTATGCGTGGCGTCGTGGCTGTGGCCAAGTTTTCTTGGAAACAAATCACCAGACCACACATAGCTACCTCTACCACGACCACTTTCTTGAGGGACCTTTATTTGCAATGCTTAAGTGAACAAAGAGTGCCACATCTCTCCAGTGCCCCAGAGTTACCACTGTCAATGACCACCACTATTAATGACAAAAATTGTTGAAGGGAGCACATGGCCTCAGCCAATCAATCGCCAATAGGTAGAGTGCCATGGAATGGAATACAAGAACATTTGCTGGATGTTGTATGCATCATTACCATCACTTCCGTTCTAATTCTGTTTCACGATGAGTGCAACGGCAAGCATTACCGGTCACCTTCATTTAAAACATAACAGAGTTTGCGTCAAGATTGTCAACAATGACTGGAGTTTCGATGGAAGAGGCGGGTCTCCAGGATGCGAAGTGAGTGTCAACCCTCACTCCCTCCCATTGGAGAAGCCCCTTCTGCGCATCTGTTTATTTCCTCAGAGCTCTGATCTTTGAATCTAACTTTATGCATTCCCACTTTTTTTCCGGATGGATTTAGGCTGTCCTTCCTGAGGAGAGATCACAGTTTGCTCCAAACCATCTCCTCATGCTGCCTGTTGACAATGCAGGGTCCCCGGTATTGCACACAATACCCTTTCTACATTTCTGGCACCTTGGTACACTGGTGTGTGGCTTCTTTTTTTCTTTCTCAGTCTCACATACTTTAATTAGGTGACAGACTACTTGCCAGTGGAGTGGGTTCCATCTCCTGTTTATCACCCCACCCAACAACTCTCCCTGTATCTCACCTCCATTTTCACTCTTCTCCCTCTCAAACATGGCTATGTAAAATAATTCTGTTTTTTTTTGAAAAAAACAATTTGGAAGGATTCATTACTTTGGGGAGTGAATTTCCTTTGTCAGGCCTTTGAAAAGGCAGATACAGAGGGGAAAAAGTGGGTGAGAGTAGCCACTACGATACACGTGAAATGAGCTACAAGTGTGTGGGGAGATAGAGGGGAACCCCAGCCAGAGTCCAAGGGGTGGGAGAAGGGGTTGCCATTCTTTATTCTGCTGTCTTGTCCACAAGTCAGTCTGCCACTATGTGAGAATGGTAAACGAAAAACAAAGAATATTACATGTCCAGTGATTGTGGTAGTCAACTAATTAAGTCTTCCTGAAACTGTCATTTTCCCACTTGTATTTGATTTAAGCATTAACCTGGGGATGAATGTACAACATCCGCTCCCGCCTCTATATCTATATGAAGATATCATTAGATTTCAGTGCGGAAATACTGGTACCTACGACGTGATTCCCTTGGGAACTCTCAATCTTGCCCTTGACAGAGTGAGATTTTCCCTTCAAAGAGGATACATACCAATGTGCAGAGTCGGCCGACGTGGCGGTAGTGTTGGGGGTGACTGTGGAGTTAGATTAGTCCCTGACTACGTATTAGATTAATTACAGCGATTTATTTGTTCACACTTCACGAGACATTGGAGAAAACAAAACTGATTGACATCGTTTAAAAGGCATCTACCACCACGGCTGGTCTGTTTGCCTTTCTCACTTGAGCTCGCGTCCCTACCATCGCCGACATGGTGACACCACCGGCATGGTCACACCTTGCCCCCAGGTTTTTTTGATAAAAATGGTTTTTTCCGCTTCGTTTAAAAGGCCACAAAACGTTCCGTAAACTTTTTTCCTCGGCGCCTTAAAGTTAACGTTTTCACAACGCGGCCAACCCTCTTACGGGGATACAACCAACTCGAAAACCAGTTAAACAAACTCTATAAGTGTCCTGAAAAAACTTAAACTCGTTTTCGGGGAGCTTTGGGCAAACATTGGCAATAGTGTCCGAAATAATCATTTTTATAGGAAAACGGGTCGATTTATGTGCTGCAATGGTGACGAACAGCGGCGATTGGGTGGCGAATGAAGTGAAGGGTGACCCAGAAGCGCCGCAACGAACAATGACAAAACTTGCATGTTGTGGCTGTGAATCAAGTGCAAACAACACTGTACAGCACCGATTGTGGCAGAAAACAAGTCACCGAAGAAAGTGAAAAGCTACATGTTATAAAGGCACCAACTGTTGCCTCTAACTCATTCAAGTAATTTGTTCTTAGCCTGCACAAAAACACTTTCTGTTGGGCTTATTCATGGCACACAACCAACCCACCAAACGTAGAAACCCTTACTGCTGCTCAAAGTGTGGTTTCTTTGCAGATCACATCAAGTCCACACATGATGGACGGCTTGGTGCATATGCCAGCTTGGTCCATAATAAGTGTGTAATTTTTTGCTCACTCTCATTTGATCATTTGACTGTGTTGTAGGACATCTCTTGCTTTGAGTGTTCCTATTGGAGAGACTGTTGTTCCCACCTTGCCTGCGAACTGTTCAGCAAACCGGGTTGCTGCTTATTTGAAAAGTCCTGGTAGCTCTCCCTGTGCCTCTTTAGTTTTGATTTAAGTTCATTCCGACTTGCCCTTCCTAATTATTATTATGCAGGTATGGGAGAAGGCAGCAGAGATGAAAGTGGGCATTGAAGCAGAACGAATGAAAGCAGAGAAAAGGAGTAAAGACAGAGATGAAGGTGAAAATGGTAAGTTCCATCAATGCCATTGTCCTTCCTCAAGACTTTCCAGGCCCTCACTCGAAAAGACATACATTCTGCTGGCAAGGAGTCTTGCAAAACTGTCAGGAATCTTTTTCGGCACCACACAAGGAAACAACTGGTTATTCAGAACAGTTTGGCGGGCCTTACACAACAGTGACCGTTAATCTCCCAAACCGTGGGGAGTTCATGAATGTGTTTTATGCACATGTTTCTCAGTTGGTTCGAGAGTGGGTTGCTGCACAGGAACAGAATCCACAAATGCAAGCACTGCTTCCTCCTCCATCACAATTGTTGCCTCCTTCTTCCTCCCTGGTGTCTTCTCCACAAATTGAGACTCCAGCGGTATCTCCGTTTCATGTCTTCCACTTCCCCCACAACAAGTGTCTATGTTACCCATACCACAAGCTCCTCCCAGCTTGTGCCTCCCAGGTCACAAGCAGAGCAAAATATGACTCCTCCCACGAGCTGTACAACATCACCTGCTTCTGTTGGTTCCCCTTATTGTGCCAGCTCCTCCCAGTTTGCAAAGCATCAGTCAGGCTCCTCTCAAAACAAACCTACAAGCTATCAACCATCCTCTCCTACTGCTTATTTCAGTCCGGCTCCATACACCCCTTTTCCTCTTGGCGTTTCCCCAAGCTACATCCCAGCCTCTCCTCGCTCCTTCCTGGCACCTCCCAACTCTTTCTCAGCCTCTCCCGGCTCTTATTCCCTTCTGGCTCCAATTCTTTGCCTTCCGGCTCTTATTCTTTTTCTTCCGGCTCCAAATCTTTGCCTTCCGGCTCCAATTCTTTATCTTCCGGCTCTTATTCTTCCCCTTCTGGCTCTACTGCCGCTTCAGGCTCCTATTCTTCCCCTTCCAGCTCTTTTAGCTCTCCTGGCTTGTACTTACCCCCTCCCAGTTCCCTCCTGCCCCATAATGGTCCCCCCAAAAGCTCTTCTGGATCCCTCCCATCTTCTGGCACTCCCATTACCTCTCCCCACTCGCCTGACTGTCTACAAGGCCCACAAGAGCCTCCCCATTCCACACAATACCATGAAAACCAAAACTTGTGATGGGGAAAAATCCAAGTCTTTTTTCTTTTACCAAGTTGTTTCAGTGAAGTCAATCTAACCCAACACCATGCAATGAGTGGCGAACACCATGCAATGAATGGCGTGACATCCGTGTTGTTTCCAAGCAGAATATTAGATCGTCAACATCCGCACATCGCCGCACTCCATACTTACCTGTTCGCGGCAAAGTTCGATCATGAATGAAGTAGAACCAAGTAAAACCTGTCAGTAATTCCAAGTGCAACTGTGTGATTCGACTTGAAACCACATCCCAGAACTTCTCAATTAAATTTAGGTCTGGGGACTGGGGGATTCCATGCAATAAAGCTTCCAGCTGCCGATATTGCAGAAGCAATCTCTGGTGTTTGTTGTCTGTGCTGGGGCATATTATCTAATACCACAACACTGTTAGCGCCTAAGGAAAAGTGAGTAGACATCATGGAGGATGTTGAAGTTACCAGGATGTGGGGACAGATGACACGGTAACACATGGGTATAAAACTGGACTTTCTCTTCCTTGTCCAGCCGGCTTTTTGAAAGAAAAAAGCTATGGCTCCAATATCTCCCACGCTTCCGTCTAGCATAGGCCCATGTTAGTGTTGGGGGCAGTTAGAGTTACTTACTTGGTTGGGTTTAAAGTGCTGTGAGAAGGACCTGTGTAATTTTTCGGCAGCAGCGTCTTTTCCTTCGTTGTGGTATAACTTCCACAGAGAAAGGGCATAACTGTGGGACAAATCACACCGCTCCTCCTCCAGCTCTTTGTAGCCAGCACCTTCTTGCAACAAGTTCAAAGGATCAAACCGGAATTGCCTGCCGACGCGTTTCAAGGGATGCCTGTGCCAATGTGTGAAAGTTGCGTTGACCATGAATTGTAACATTGTCGCTGGCTGTGACGATCGCCACATGTGGACTTGATTTTGATATCACGACAGCCATCAGCATTTTCGCAGCATAAAAGGCTCGAGCAAAAAAAAAACTCTTCAGACAATTTTCCCCAAAGTCTCAGGAAAACCCTTTTAACTTAAGTTAAAGAAGCAGCCAAAGTTTGCTAAAAAAAAGTCTATCCTGGTTTTGGGTGCGTGGGAGGGTTGGAGGGTTCCCGTGTTCTCTATCTCATCGGCAAGATTTTTGCTTCGGAGCCATCCAATATTGGCCTGTTGAACTGCAGTTGCAGTAACAGATAAATTAATCAAAATGCCCGTTGTGAGCAAGTCTCTGCGGCGATACACACGCCGTCACGCGACGACGTTCGCGCCCCTGCGGGGCATGGACCAAGGCGAGGAAGACGACGCCCTAGACGTCGGTTGGGGCGTGAAAGGTCGCAGCGCCAAGTCTGCCGACACCGCAGCCGAAGAGGCCACGACCCCCTCCGCCCCCGACCCCGATCATGGGACGCCGATATCCCCCGCGACCAGCGTGCGCAAGCGCCGCCGCACGTTCCTCGACTTCGACAGCGACGACGAGGGCGCCAAGAACGACGCGTTCCTGTACGACGACGCGGACGCGATCGGGCGCGGCGGCGAGGCGGCGCCGGCGGCCGGCGCCGGGGATCTGGACCCGGCCGACGACGTCGACGAGGCGCGGGGGACGTACGCGCCGCGGGCCAGGCCGTACGTCAAGACGCCCGAGGAGAGCGCGGTGATGCGGGCCAAGGAGCGCCGCGGCGAGCGGGGCGAGGGGTTCCTGGGGCTCAGCGTGCCCAAGCGCGTGCGGGTGGCCGCGGAGCGCACGAGGGCCGAGCGGGTGGCCAGGCGCGCAGACGTGTACGGCGCCAGCGGCGCCGCCACCGCGAGCGCGAGGAACCATCCCCCTCGCGCTGCGTACAACGATGCCGACGATGGTGAGAACCACAGTGGTGATGATGATGCTGAAAAGAAGGGCGAAGAAGAAGATGAAGAAGAAGAAGATGATGATAATGATGATGATGGGATTGAGCTGGACCAGAGTGGGGCTGAGGATGAGGATGAGAAGGAGAATGATGATGAGAATGAGACTAACAGCGGGGATGAGGAGGCTGCTGAGGGTGAGGCTGAGGTTCGGCAGCCGGCTGCGCCAGTTTTGTCACTTTCAGAGGCGAAGCTCTTCAGAGAAAATTGGCTCTCCGAGTTACCCCCATCTCTCCACAGCATTTTGAAGAAGCCTGTAGCAACTTCAAGTAGGTTTTTACCTTTTCGTAGATGTAACTTACCATTCCTTACAGGTGCGGAGCCAAACAGTTTTGGTATACTGCATTACAACTTTTTTTTTTGTTTTCCAACTCCTCTAAGACCTGGTGCCGAGTGTGCTCTCTGCCCAGCAGGAAAAAAAAGAAGTGGAAGCTCTTATCAGAAAGTATTTGTTCTTAGCTAGCGCTATTGAGTTTAAATCTTCTTAGGAAAGGACTTCTCAAAGGTGCTGAACGAAAGCCCCGGGCTCCAGCCCTTTCACCGTCTCTTATGAAACGGAAACTGGAACAGAGGCAGGTCCGTCACCACACTTTTTTTTTCGCTTACCTCACGCAACATGCAGAAGAATAACAGGAAACATGTTAATTCAGATGTGAAAAAGCACTTGATGCTGCTCAGTGTTTACCGGTAAATTGGTCCTACCCCTTTTTTGCAACCCAACAATTATCAGGTCAATCATATCAAAGGACACTGCCTCCCACTCATCAGTTCCCAAGCGGTTTGTTATTCCCAAGAAGTTCGAGGTATCTCCCACAAATTTCTGCTTGCCTCTTTCACTAACACATCACAGCTTGGAACGGTAGTACCACATGCCTCTGAACACTTCTCCGCGGCACCAAAGAGAATGAGGGGCAAACTTCTCACAGAACAACTTCTTCAAGATGACACTGCACGTGAGTTTATTAACCAGACATATGACAAGGTGATGGCCAAGAAGCCACGGCAGCTTCAGTCCAAATCCAGATCCAAAGATGTCCGAAAGAAACCCACGGGTAAGAGGCCTGCAAACGGAAAAGGCACTAAACAAAAGCGCACTCTACCATCACCTTCCACAAGACCAAAGTGGTGAACAAAAAAAAACCATGCCCATGTGGCAAAACGTGCAGGGTTGTACCGAAAGAGTTCCTCCCCACCACAAATAAGGAAATTGGCTAAAATTATGACAACGGGTCCAAACAGGGTAAAAGGCGTAAGAGATCGAATTTAGAAGGTTAGATTGGACCATAGCCATACGATTAGACAATAGCATACTGGGCCACAGGTCAGAGGGGGTAACCAACAGAGAGGACCTGACCCTTACCAACTACCTGAGACCCACGAAGATAGGAATACTGCCTCCCAGCAGCATCAGTGCAGGACCCGCACTGACACCATCTGTTAGCAGAAGGAAAGGTATTGTTTTTCCCTTATTGTGCATCCAAGACGCAAG
>JAHLWZ010001185.1:0-13759 GCA_020536535.1 Pelomyxa schiedti | reverse complement strand
GGAACCATTTGATAGACACATAAAATAGAGCAAAACAGCATTGGCCGTTGAAATCTGCGGCTTCTTACCACGGCGGCCATAGTCAATCCGGGGCACAACATCATTCAGGAAGGAGTTGAACCAATACACATCAAAATGTACAATAGTGAAAAAGGCCTGCAGCTGCAATAAAGGCACAGAGAGACACGAAACTGCAGGAGAAGCACGAAAAGTTGGCCAGAGTCCTTTTTCTGGCTCAAGAACTGTTGTAAGGGCAAGTGGAGCAGCACTCAAGATGCAATTCACCTGCTGTTGATGCCTGAAGGACCATCTTAGTAATAGTCTATTGTAATTGGAAATGGAACTACCTTGTCATTAGTGTGTGCTTTTGTGTGTAACAAGAATTTAATAATGATAATGTTTTGGTTATTCTCGTGTAGTGTTGGTTGCTTTACTGCTCTTTTTTTACTTTGTGTGTGTTGTCAGGTGGATTTGAGCCTGGCTTAAAAGGACACGCTTGTTCTAGAAGGTTCCAACAGCCACATGGTCCAGAGTATTGGGGGGACCACTTTTCAACGCAGCTGAGCCAACAGCTTGAGGATTATCAATGGCAGCTGCTTGTGCCTGTCTGACAGGGATCTGCTGTTGTTGCAGCTGCTGCTGCAGTGGTGGTGGTGCCTGTTGTGACCCCAGCAAAGCTGAGCCTCGCTGCTGAGGTGGTGGCTCAGTCCAATGTTGATCTGAAAAAGCTGAGGTACCAGACATGAGGTACAAATCCTGGTAGATTGCCAACTGCCTTTTTCTTTTCTCCCTCCCGATTACCATCAGATTCCTCGAACTCGATCCTTCTTTCGTTCACATCACGAAATCATCGACGACAAGAACAAAGTTCCGAGCGCGATTTTTTTTTTTTTTTATTTTTCTGTTTGTTTGGGTGTTTGATTTGTGCGTTTCTGTTGAATTGTATTTCCCTTAAAATTCAATAAATAGGGTTAACCACAGTTTGGTCCATTACAATTAATAATAAAGCTAATACATTTAAAAATAAATTCCTCCACGATGAGTGGCGTTTCCGTCACCGCAATGACCACCACGACGCGCGACCAACTCGGCGCGCTCGCGGCGGGGGCGACGATCGAGCGGTGCGGCGGCGGCAGCGCGATGCAGAGAGTTATGGGACGCGGCCACGCCGCCTCGCTCGTCCGCCTGCTGTGGTCCGACTGGGTCCGCCCCACCCTCCGGTTCTTCGTCCTCGAGGTCGACGGGATCCCCTCGCGCCACGCGCAGTCCCGCTGGCGCTGGTGGAAGGAGGACACGGCGGCCGTCTCCTTCGCGGTCTCCCCGCTGCTCCTGAGCGTCGCCCGCAGCCCCGCCCCGGCGCCGGTGCGCCCCAGCTGGGAGCACAGGACCCAGTGGGCCAGCAGCCGCCTCTTCGTCGGCGTGGTTCCGCGGCACCAGCACGGGACCGACTGCTGCGTGCTGGGGGCCGTGGACGCGGGCACCGGCGCCGCCGCGGAGGCCTTGAGGAGCCCCCCGGGCCACACTGTGTGCGAGTGGCAGGCCAACAGCAGGTGGGTTGCCATGGTGGTGAGGCCAACGGCAGATCCGTACGCTTCCTGGGCCTACTTCTTTGATCGTGGTACGAGGCCAATGGTGTTGACTGTTGCGCCCATCCCGATTTGTGGCGGCAATCTTGGTGGTGGTGGTGACACAAAGTTCATTGGCGGCGTGAAGAACAACACTCAGGAGCACCAGCAGCAGAGCGGTGTTTCTGTGGCAATGCCAGGTGCACACGAGTCATTTGGTTACTGCCTCGTCCAATTGTTTATGGACAAGCGTGTCGAATCCGAGGTTGTTGTTGCAATCACAGATCAGCTCTCCCCTGAGAACAAAACAGTCATCTTTGTCGTTGACATGGAGAAGACCTTCAACGACAGAAGCCTGGTTCTGCTGAGCACAACGAGCTGTGAATTTAGTGCCCCATTCAACAGACTCGTTGTGATGAGGAACGACTGGAATCCTTGTTCCACTGAAACACGCTCCTTCCTTGTGAAGACTGCCGGGAGAAGAAGTAGCCATTCCAGGAAGAATTTCCACAACAACGCGGTGTTCCGAGTTGAGGAATCAACAGGCGTTTCCACACACATGTTCTCCCACGTGGATGATGTGTTTGTGGTGTCTGACTCACTGCTCTGTGTGTCATTCCGCACAAACAAAGATTGGGATTTCGTCAAGTTCTATCACACTGACGACCTCACACACCCTCTGAATCTTCTTCAAAATCTCCCAAGCCACAACAACAAGGCACAGGCCCCGCACACCAGCAAAAGTATGAGGAGGTTCATGGCAGAATCTGGATTCATCTTCCAAATGTCTGCCAACATGGTTGATGTGATTGAACCAAGATCAGGGTTCGTTCTCCTCACCCTCAATTTTCCTGCTTTCTCTCCAGTCACCCTCGTCACACCCTCCTCTGGTTTCTTGCATTGAAAAAAAAAGTACTTTTTTCCTGGTTTTCCTTTTCCAAATTTTTGGGTAAGAGGGGCTGATCAGGGCTTGAGCATCAGTGAGAATGAGGAAGGAACATCGAATGTGGCAAGTTCAACACCAGTGAGGGCATCAACAACCCTGATTTGGGTGTTGCTGTTGAAAAGCAAGAGGCCACACGCAGATTCAACATGGGTGCAACCCTCAACAGGCCCCACAACCAACACAGGCCTAGTTGTGTCATTGCAGTCCCAAATGTGACAGGACATGCACTGAGGAGGTGAGTGATGTGACGTGCAGAACAATGATGGTGTGAGATGGCAGAGCTGCATCACACCGTTAGTCACCAGTTTTTTCACACCTGTGGTCTCATCCACTTGGTGAACATCAGAGAACGCTCTGGTGCAACCGTGTGCCCGCACAACAAACACTCTCTGACCTGATTTCTGCCTGCACATGATTGCTGACACATAATCTCTGCCATCTGAAGTACTGGTTATGGCACAGGTGGTTCTGCTGACAACAGTGAGATTCCCAGTCTTGAGGGTGTGTGTGACATCAATAACAAGGAAAAGAGTGGAACGGGCAACTGCTGCAATCACCAGCTCATTGGGATTCACTTCACTTACGAAAAGCTGCACCACCCAGTGGTCATCATCCTCATCAACGTGAATCTGTGGAATTGCCAAGAGAATCGACCACAAGCTCTTGGTTTCCTCGGTACTGATTGATGTTTGTTTAAGCTCATTTCCATTCCTCATGGCAATTCTCTCAGCAATCTCCAGCAAACACAGATCCTCCCCATCACACCACGCCCACCACTTTGTGTTTCCAGTGTGGCACCCAGCACAAGATGTGCTGTAAGATTCTTCAAACAAAAACATGGGACCGTCAAAGCCATCCTCATCAGGAGAGTTGTTGGACTGATTGTAATCACTGTCCACGATAATAAAAGGAGGAGCAGGGAGGAAGTAGAAGGTGCCTACAGTTGTACCGTTTGTATTGGGCTTCTTGATGACACACTCCCCATTCGGGCCAACAAGGTCCCACCTCTCACACTCGCAATTCTGCCTTAGACGCGCAGCACTTGGAGAAAGACCCCTTTCTTCAGTATCCGGAAATACAAGGCTCTTCCTGTGGTCCAGCATCCTCACACTGATGACACCAAGCAAAGGAGCAGACACATCGATTCTTATCACATCAGTGGGCACAGCTCCAGTCCCAGTAGTACTGCTCAATGGCCTGGCATAAACACCAACACACAGAGTCACCACAGGGGAGCCCCATAATTCGCTGTTTCCAGGTTGTGGCGCAACTGATATCTCTGGGTCACCACAGCAAATGCGATACATCAGCTCGAGCAGCGACGATCCCATAATTCCGACCGAGCTGCGTGCCCCACACCGCGGGTGTGTCCCTGCAGCCAGTGCGGCCATTTGATCACGTGCCCACACGACGACTGTTGCGCTCACAACAGATGGTGACGATGACGCCGGTTGTGATGACGCACACATTGGAGCATCGCTGCTGTTGCTTGGTGTGGTTGTTTGTTGTGATGATAGCGACGAAAGAAGAAGACCACACATCAGTTTGGGGTGAGGAATGGGGTGAGAGAAAGGGATTTTTTTTGTTCTGTTTGTGTAGTCGTTTAGTAGAACTGATGGCATCAGTTCACCTGCCTCTAACAGAAGAAAATTGTGATCACTTCTTTGACGAAGAGGACGTTGAACGAAGTTACAGCGATGCTGATGTGGAGCATGCACAAACTGTGTACACTTTGTAGTGCGTGCTCCCTCGTGACGACGGATGATGTCAGAGAAAATCATGAGTGTGTGTTGGTGATGAGGTGCACATTTGTGTTGAGGCACATTACTGTCGTGTTGCAGTGACTTTAATAGACGTCACACCCCAGAACGTGGTGGACTTGTCCTGACACCCAAACCACGCTGTCACACCACCGTGATCGAGGCCACACTCCCCGTTTTTCTCCCGCCAACAACAAAAGCATGGTCACACACGACATTCAGAACGAAACCCAGAAATAACGAAGGGGGGAATTTTTTTTAAATACCTCCCTCTGATTGGGTGAAGAGATGACAGGAGAAGGGTGTGGTGATGTCGATGGAGCCGTACCGAGCAAATCTCATTGTGAGGACAAACAGCCCTGTTGTTGGCTCAATGACGGACACGTTGTTGGCAAACACATTGAAGATGAACCCAGACTCTGCCAAGAACCTCCTCATGTGTTTCCCTTTGTTTTCCTTGCTGTGATTGAGTCCCTCAAGATAATTCTCTGACTTGGTGGGCCTGTCACAGTGACGGATTTGGAACCATTCATGCAGCCTGTTTGTTCGGACTGACACACAGAACAGCGCATCAGATACTCGAAATATATCCACTGCACCGTCCATGATGTGTGTTGCAATTCCCGTGCCTTCCTCCACGTGCCACACACCAAAGGTCCATTTGCTCTTGCACGTTCTGACAATGAAGGTGCGTTGGTTGTGGGAGCTGCCACTACGTGGGTTCCTGAGCACAATCAGAGACTCAAACGAGGTCGGCAAGACACAGGTTGTTGTGCTCACAAGGGCCAGGCTCCCGCTGTCATATGTCTCCTCCAGGTCAACAACGAAAATGGAGGTGACAGAGCCGTCCTTTCTCGAGTGAGTCACAACAACCTGGCTCTCAGCATGCTGGTCCGCGAACATCTGCACCTGCCGTGCACAGTACGGGCACTCGCAGCAGTCCACCACAGGCATCTCCACAACAACACATTTCTGGCCACCAGCAGCAGCAGCAGCGGTGGTAGCCTCTCCCTCCTTCTTCTTTATCCCAGCCACTGTCAACGTGGGATGTTCTGTGCTTTCACCCCTTCTGTCATACCTCACTACGGCCGCCCACTTGGCGTTCACGGAAAATTCGTGGCCGTGCTCGGCGGCGGAACTCGGGGGCCCGCGCACGCACGTGACCTCGGAGCCTGTGCCCGTGTTCTTGATGGCGAGAACGAAGCGGCCCTCGTGCGCCTTGGAGTCCAGTGCTATGCGGGTGGCGTCGACCCACCTGGTGAAACAGATGGGGAGCAGCGCGGGGCCGGGGGCCGAGGAGACGCTGAGGAGAAGAGGGGAGAGGCTGAAGCAGACGCTGAAGACGCTGGGGAAGCGGCACCTCGTGCTGGCACCTCGGTCGTACGCGTACACTTGGACGACGAAGAAGCGGATTGTGGGACGCACCAGGTCGCGCCACAGCGCGCGGACGAACGAGGTGGCGGGGCCGAGTCCCATAACTCGCTGCATCGCGCTGGCTCCTCCGCACCGCTCGATCGTAGCGCCCGCTGCGAGCCCGCCAAGTTGGCTGCGCGTGGTGATGGTTGCTTCAATGTCCGCAGTGCCCGTAGCATCTGCGACTCTCCACGTGGCCATAAACGAAACGTCGTGTTTTTCGATTCTGGGAACAGAACGTTCTGATGATGGCAACAACTTCAACAAACGAGTTATGGGACCAGGCAATGCCACGTCGTTCGGGCACCAAGTTCTCCCAGGCCCACGCAGCAGATGATGCGTGCACGCACCACAACGAGGGTGCGACGACGACGTAAGGGCAACAAACTGACCCACGGCTGTGAAAGGGAAAAACGTCTCGCCATTCTCTAACCATCCCACCCTTGGTCTATGAATTGTACAAATTAACAAGGAAATTTGGTGCTGAGATAGAAATAAAAAGGATCAGTGTACTACCTATCAGTGTATTATCAGTGCCAATGGACAGGGGAAAGGAATGAAAGAATGTGGTGCACATTGGCTTGTGACAACCTTCCAATAAAATGCCCCTGTTGATATCCTGATTCAGATGTGGCACTGTGGAGCCAACAGAGGAGAACAGTCTTGAGGATGTGAACCTTGAACCACCACGGGAACCGTCGGTGTTGTTGAGGATCCCACTTTGGTGTGCTGTTGAAGAACCGCCACACACTTGGGTGATGCGCATCAACTGGTTGTCCTTGGATTTTCAGTGTGCTCCCATCATTCAGCGTAGATTCAGGAATGCACACACCATGGCACAACAGCAAATCAGCAATGCCACGGAAGCCACGTTCAACTGCGTCAACAATGAGACTAGATGGAATGTGTCCTGGTTTACACAACGGGAGAAGCTGCCGAATCAAACCAAAATCTCCTGACTTCATTGCCCACTGTGTCACTGATTGTTTTTCACCCAAGACTTCAAAGGTTACCTTTGTTGGGTCCACTGGCCACACCATGAAGAGCCTTGTCAATGTAGATGAACTGCCACCAGTAGTCAACAGCCACCGCAGAACATTGTCAAAGCAGTCAGTGATTGAGGGCCACTGAAGGATAAGTTGCTGGATGTTATCCTGACCTCCACTGGACTGTTCAACATTAGAAAGCGCACGAGGCAACTTCCTTGGCTCTGTTGGAATAAGCGGCTGGATTTCGCTGAACAACACTGCACTCAGCAGAGGGCACCACTTCTGTTCCATGTCGGAATTTCTCTTGCACTTGTAAAGGATTTCTTGCATGAATGCCCTTCTGTCAGTGACATTCCTCAGAAGAGACAGAACAACTTCTTCATTCTCCTCAATCATACTTGGCGAGTAATAACAGCACTGTGTCATGAGGTTGGTGAAGTGTGAGGAATCACAGAGGTTAGAATCACCAAATCTTTGGGAACCAACGATGTGTGCTGATGCCGCCACCAAAAGAAAGCAGTAATTGACACTGTCTGGTTCCAAATGAATGGATGACACTGCCACTGTAAATGAGAGGCCCCTGTTGAAAGTCTCCACATTTTGGCGTGAATAATAAACCTCAAGCACACTAACATAATTCCTTGTCCTTTCTTCCAAGGGCCGTTTTCTGGGTGCTTCTGCTTCTTGGCTGTTTTGAATTGGTGTAATGAATTCCACAGTTGCGTTTCTGAAAAGAAGATTTCTGACTCGAACAGCACAGAGCTTCAACATCTGAAACAGCAACCCATCACTCCCTTTGTTGTGCCTCTCCAATGCCTTCTCAAACAAGAGTTCAATTGCGCCTGTGGAAGTCACCATGTCAAACACTTCCTTCAATGAGAACAGAACTTCAAGAATTGGTGGTGAACCATCAGAGCATGCAAACATGAGGGCCTTCATCAAAACGTTTTCATCAACGGCTCCTCCTGTGAAAATCACTGGAATTAGCATCAATGCTGAATAAGACTTGAGAACCAAGTTGCTTCTTTCAATGTGATCCTCAACAAACTGGAGAATACCCTTGTGCCCATTCTGTGGATCCACAGAGCATAGCATGCCAAACATGGGAAGAATTTCCTCGATGAAGTTGGATAGTACAGTATCAGCTAGGAAACCCCACTTCAAGAACATGGTCAATGAAATTGAAGGACTTTCTTCCTTACAACAAGCCTGGAGCAGGCTTGTGATAAGGTGGAATGTAATATTCCTTTGCTTGAGAAAATCAACAACATCCTCTGTGGTCCAAACGGGTAATATGTCCCATCCCCACACCCATCTCCGAAGTATGCCAATGTCTTTTACGGCTCTAGAGAGATAGGAATTGCAGAAATCTTGAACAAACTGAGGCAGAACTGAAACAAGGTTCACACAGCAGGTGAGCATTTCATTCGTTGAATTATCTAGTAGTTCCGTTCTGACATGGTCTAGAATCACCTGCAGTTGGTTTGCAAATGGAATGAACAAGTGCCTGCAGTGTGGAACCCACATCAACTTCTTCAGAATTACTATTGACTTTTTCAAAGCTGTGCAATGTGGAGCCAGACTCTGATGCAGGTCCCTTGAAGCCATCTCAAACAACCTTCCCATGAACGGCCCAACATATGCAGGCATCATGTCATAGAGCACCTCAAACTCTGAAATGAAGGAATCGACTATTTTATTTGCACAAGCACAAGCCACCAAGTCAAAGTGTCGCCTGTGACCGTGACTCATTCCATCAGTCACACCCACTCCCACAATCTCCTTTTTCTTCCACAAGAATTCAGGGCTTTGGCCAATATCACACATATACAGCCAGAAATTTTCGACGATGGTGCACACAGCCCGATAAGACAGTCCACGTTCACACCCAATTAGAGGATCAAGCATCGAAAGCAGTGTGGCCTCTATTTCAGCCTGGTACTCTGAGCATTTTTGGAGAACACCACAGCCCCCAGCTTGCGACACGACGGTTCCTATTTTCTGCAGAAGATCGTCGGATTTGTTGTTGTGGTCGTGGATGAATAAAACAGCTGCTACGGCATCATCGTCTTGGTAGCCGTCGTAATCGCTAGTGTACTCAGCACCCAACATGTTGGTTGTTCTTATTTTTTTTTCAAAGGGAAGAGTAAACAAAACCCAAGTCGAAAACAATTCCATTACCGGAAGAGACCAACCGTGTAAGCTGGGAGAGCTGTGACGAGTCGGAGCACCCGTCGTCTTCATCACTTTGCACATTGTTTCCAACCAAAAATCGCGTTAGCCACTGAGCTTGCGGCTGAGCCCAGTTACAGCAGTTTATTCCAAGAAAATTGGAAGAGCACGGGAGAGCGGGAGAGCGGGAGAGCGGGAGAGCGGGAGAGCGGGAGAGCGGGAGAGCGGGAGTGTTAGTGAAGTGGGTGGAGGCGGAAGTAAAGCCTGACATGGCACTCAGTTCGTCAGCCCATCCAGGGTCCTGTTGTTGTTGAGTGGGGTGATAATAAAAAGGGAATGTACCTTGGAGAAAAAGTCAAAAAAAAAAAAAGGAAGCGAACTTGTCTTTCGCAGCAGCCTGACAGTTCTACCTGTTATAAAGTGAGAAATCGAAAACGAAAAATGGAGAAGATACCTGCAGTTCAAGTCTGTCTTGGATGCCGCAGAAATCGAAAAAGAAAAAAAAGGAGGATAACAGAAGACCCATTTCAACACAAGTTGAATGAAAAAAAAAAAATACAGGATGGGAGGCGAGGAAATACCGGTTTGCTGCAAACACATTCCGCTGACGTCTACAACCACCACCTGGTTTTCACATGTGAGAAGTCGAAAAAGAAAAGCAGAGAAGAGAAATGGAAACATACTGCTGTGCCCCTTCTCCTCCTGTGTTGATGTGAGAACAAGAATAAAAACAAGACTAACTAGCTAAACGAAGCTTAAAAAACACGAGACAAAGCAAAACAAAAAGAATTGACTGAAGCGTTGCTTCAACAGTTTGGGGAAAAACAAAACAAAACCGAGGAAACAACAGCAGACGCAAGAGGAACAGGGGTACACTGTCGGCAACAACAAAAGACTGACAACACTAAATAAAATTAAAAACAATGAACAAAGAAACCGATACCTAACTACAGAACGACCTGGCACTCACCAGGTGCCTGGAAACAAACCCACAACTGCTACCACCGCCGCCACCACCACCACCACAACAACAACAACAATAGCAACAACAACCACCTCCACGGCCTCGGCGTCGCAGTCGGGATCATGTGGGCACCTGGTTTGCCGTGGGTGCTACAACCACATAGCGTCCGTGGCAACACTTGCTGCATTGCCTGGATGCGCCCCACAGTCGGTGTCATCGGCATCTCTGTCCACGTGCGCAACACAGAAATATGTGCAGCTTGGGTATTGCATTGATGAGAACTCAGTTGCCAAGAAAGCGACGTTGACTTGCCTGCGGTGCAAAGGGATGTTGTTCTGTGAGTCGTGCTTCCACATCCGTCATAAAGCACCTGGAATCAAGTCCCACAAGGTGTGCCTCTTTTTTTTGAATCAAATTTGATTTCCCCTCCAACCTCACAACAAGGGCCAGCCGATACCCATGTCACCAGTTTTGACTGAGGAACACATGTGCCCCAAACACCCAAAGAAGGACCTCGATCTGTTCTGTTTGGAGGAGAGGGAACCGATATGTGCACTGTGCGCATTCAGTTCAGCGCACTCAGCTCACAAGTGTGTCCCACTTGATGAAGTTACCTCTCAGATCCGTGAATCACTCTTGAGTGTGTACTTTTTACCTTGCTCAAAAAGAAAGAAAGAAGCCAATTGTTTTGCATGCAGGTGCGACTTCCAAACTTGTAGAATCAGTTGCACTTGAAAGTGAAGCAATAAAAAAATGTGAGGCTTCCATTTTGGAGTCTGAACAGTTGCTTCACTCAATCACCTCCAACGTTGAGTCAGAGAAGGAGGCAATCTTACATTCCATTAAACAGAATCTCCACGATGTGGTTGCAGACTGCACTTTGCTTTCATCTTTGATTGGTATACCAATCCCATTCCCACCAATTCAGTTTTGAAACTCAACCAACCAACGAACAACACAGAGTCACACCTGAAAGAACACAAAGAGTGCCTCGAGGTGTGCATGTCAACACACAAAAGAACAATCACCATAGCACATGAAATCGCCAAGTCCAACGACGTAGTGAGCCTTATTGCCGCAGACAAGAAGCTGAAGGAAACACTTTCTGAGTGCACACAGCTCACATCATCAGGAGCAATGACACCATGCCTCTCAGCAAAAAATGTCATGCACCACGTCAACACCCAGGCACTCAGGCAGGTACTCAACAACAACTTTGCATCAGTGCGATACACTTACCACCAGCCACCCAAAACCAACATTGCTGATGTCAAGGTTGACTCCAAGGCACTGTGTGTCAAGATTCCTCAAACTGGCAGCAAGTCAAAGTCTTCTTCTGAATCCAAATCTGGCTCTGGGAAAGGAAACAGAGGACTCAAGATAGGTATTGGACTTCCAAAGCTTTCATTCTCATCTTCATCATCAAAATCTGGGGGTATGGTGAGAAAGGCCAAGGTTGATATGAAACCTGACGTCAAGGTGGATATGAAACCTTTCGTCAAGGGTGATATGAAACCTGACGTCAAGGTGGATATGAAACCTGACGTCAAGGTTGATATGAAACCTGACGTCAAGGTGGATATGAAACCTTTCGTCAAGGGTCATAGGAAACCTAAAGTGGCTGTGAAGACTGGTGCTAAAGCAACTGTGAAGACTCATGAAGCAAAGACCAAAAAGCATTGGTGGAAAAGGTGAACGTTTCTTTTAAAAGCCAAAAATTTTACTGAGCCAGAGAATCAATCCCCTGAGTTTTTCTGTCACGTACCAGTGGTATGATACCACAGGGAGATTACTCCCAAACCTACAGGTTGGAGATACACTAAATCAGATAACAACTGGAAACTGTACAGATGTACACAGAGAACGCTACACGCCCAACCGGCGCCATCACAACCCGAGGCCAACTTGGAGCACTCGCAGCAGGAGCGACGGTGAATCGGTGTGGTGCCAACAGCCCCATGCAGAGAGTTATGGGACGGGACCACGCGTCGTCGTTCCTCCGCATCCTGTGGTTCGACGTCGTCCTTCCCACAATCAGGCTTTTCGTGCTGGATGTGTGTGGATTGGCCCTCCGCGACGGGGCACTCAGGCAGAAGGAGGTCGCTGTTTCCTTCGCCCTGTCACCCCTGCTGATGAGCATTTTTCGTGAGCCGTCATCTGTGCCCCCACTCGATTTCAGCCCAGTGTACAAGGCCCTGCCGTTGTGGGCAAGCAGCCCCTCCTCCCACAATCAGATTCGAGATGACAGCACCGCCTACAACACCAAGTGGGTGGCATCGGTGGGAAACTTCGTAAGAAGAGGAAAGGAGGTGATCAGCGGCAGCCTTACAGTTGCTCCACTTATGGGAGGGGCGATCAGCACAGGCCGCGCACCGCACTGTGACGTGGAACGTGCTGTTGTTGTCGACATGCCGATGGTGAATGGGTGCATCACTTGTCGTGCCTTTGTGGACCAGTCTGTCGACTGTGAGGTTGTCGTTGCTCAAGTCACTCAGAGCTGCGTTGTGGTGGTTGTTGTTGACATGGAGGAGACGTGTGAGAGCAAGAAGCTGGCTGTTTTGAGCACAACGAGGTGCGAGTTCCCCTCGGAGCAGCACAACTTCTACTCTGTGGTGGTGATGAGGAACTGGGATGACCTGTTTTCTCCCGCTTATGGGTCACGCACTTTCCTGGTGAAGCTCTCCTGGAATCGGCTGAGGTTCGAGATTCTGCACTTCCCAGAGGCAGCAATCTCCCCCAAACCAACTGTGATCCAGTCCAAGAACGTGGAAGATGTGTTTCGGTTGTCCGATTCCCTGTTCTGTGTGTCCTGCTGCAGGAATACCCTTCAAGAGTCGTTCAGCATCTATCACCGAGAAAACCCCGCACATCCACTGACTCTTGGACAGCTGACATCCACCTCAAGGAAGAGATTCCATGTGACAGCCGAGTCAGGGTTCATCTTCAACTCGTTTTCCACCATCATCGAAGTGATTGAGCCAACATCAGGGTGCGTTATCCTTGTCATCAATTGCCCTGGTTTCCAGCATCTAAGCATCGCCACCCCATCCTCCTTTTGGTGGCATTGATCTTTGGTGTTTTTTCAATCATGGGACTGGAATCTCCAACTACATTAAAAAAAAACCAAGTGCCTGCATCAGTTGCTACACCCACCCCTATGCATGGAGCAATAGCCAGGAAGACTGGTAACAAAGGCAGCCACCTGGATCACTGCAACAAAAGATTGTCAGGCTGGTAACGAATCTAGATTTCCGTGAACTTGATTTCCTTTTGCATGACCCATGTCAAAACCATGTGACAGATGGTGACCAGCAAGGCTGGGACCTGTCTTGCAGCGTGCTGCAGGCTCTGATGCAGGACGCCCCGGTACCAGCAGGGGCCGTTGTCGTGGAGCCCGGGGACTGAGGGAATCACTAGTGTGCCAAGCCAAACTAACCTTTGCCACCCAGGTAGAAAAGGAACTAAGAAACGATACATCAACTCTTACACTGTTCACCACTGAAAATGTGATTGCATTCACGTATGTGCTATTTCAAGCTGGGTCTTTTTTGATGGCAAAAGCATATCTCTCAAATCACTAAATACCTCCCTCTGATTGGGTGAAGAGATGACAGGAGAAGGGTGTGGTGATGTCGATTGAGCTGTACCGAGCAAATCTCATTGTGAGGACAAACAGCCCTGTGGTTGGCTCAATGACGGCCACATTGTTGGCAAACACATTGAAGATGAACCCAGACTCTGCCAAGAACCTCCTCACGTGTTTCCCTTTGTTTTCCTTGCTGTGATTGAGTCCCTCAAGATAATTCTCTGACTTGGTGGGCCTGTCACGGTGACGGATTTGGAACCATTCATGCAGCCTGTTTGTTCGGACTGACACACAGAACAGCGCATCAGATACTCGAAATATATCCACTGCACCGTCCATGATGTGTGTTGCAATTCCCGTGCCT
>JAHLWZ010001183.1:0-13792 GCA_020536535.1 Pelomyxa schiedti | reverse complement strand
TGAGATAAGAAGATTGATCTTTTCCGACAATTCAACCTGCTTCAAATAAATCCCGGCACACCACGACTGTGCTACTTTTGCCTGAGCAACTACAATGGTGGGTTCTCGCAGTTTGAGCCTTGTGGTGATGAGCTTGTTTTTGTTGGCAACAAGGTGAAGAAACAACGTGAAGAAGGTCAAGAGGGTGATGACTTGTGGGGAAATGAGGAGGCAGAGGGGGAAGGGGAGCATGAAAAGGTTGGCATTGTTTCCTTTGTTAACCTTGAGAGGAGCTTTGACGCAGGGGTGACAGTTGAGACCAAGGAGAGCTTGTTTCTCCCACATCCAAACCCTTCCAAAGTGGTCTGGTCTTCACCAGATACAATCCTCACTCTTCACAGTGCAGCAACTATTTGCAAAGTTTATAACACCAAGGAATTCCAACTGCACACATTCCCTTCTCGAAACTATTGCAGTCTTGATTCGGTTCCACCTGCACATATCATTGCCTGGTCACTAGGCTCAGACAACAGGCCTTCATTGTGTGAGGTGTATAGTTCTTCTGACCTGAGTCATCCAACATGCCAGTATGAAGACAGCACCTGTGGAAAGTCTTCCTCATCCACAGCAATCTATCTCGAAATTAGTCCCAGAACAACAGGTACAATACAGGATTGGGGAACAATTCCAGGACAACGACAATTTGAGGCAAGCATTCGCGATGCAACCACAGCGAGATCATTGGCCACAGTTATTCTCACAAACACTAGTCGGGTGAATCAAACAAGTCTGTTTTTAGTACTCTCGTCAATTCTAGTTTTTCTCTGCCTGTAAAATCAGGAACACACTTTCCAGAGAATATTCGTTCGGCTGATACATGAGAGGCAACTCAAATCAGTTGCCGGCTTCCTGACACTTTTCCTTTTTAAGTAATTTGTGGCTTCGAATTTTTTTTCGTTCACACTTGGAGCTTAAATAACTCTGAAAATACACATCCCCCTGAGTTGAAAACCCTGGTGCCTGCTAATGACACAATTGTCTATCGAACCCTCTGATCAAATTGAGTGGGTAACCGTGGGGTTTCTGGTGTCTGTGACGGATCGGATTTCCACGAAACCAAAAAAAAAATGGTTTGATCGTGACAGGTGCCGTTGGTGACAAGCGGTGTTGGTGGCGAGTGGTGTCGCAGTTGTTAAAGTTTTATTTTTTTACTTGTTTGGAAAATTACCATGGGACGGGTGTGTTAGCTGATGTTTTTAGTATATTTTAAAATTAATTTCGGTTTAAGCTCAAAGCGTCAACAATTGCTTTGAGAACTAGATTAAGTGGAGTTAGAAAGAATCGTTGGAAGGTTTTTTTTATTTTTTTTTATTTTTTTTTTATTTTTAAATTAAGTTCCACAAGGGACACATTAAAAAAGGGAACACAAAAGAGGTAGCCTTTTTTTCTTCCTTTACCTCATTTTCTATGGAATAATTATAATATATATTTTCGACATGAAAATATAAGTACATTTATTTCCGCCATACATATACATTTCCGCCAACATATATATTTCCGCCATACATATATATTTCCGCCAACATATATATTTCCGCCATACATATATTTCCACCATCAATATGCATATGAATATATACGAAGGTACAGTAAAGTATTTTCCTTTAAAACCATATCTTCACCATTGAAAATAACTAGTGTGAATCTGAGTTTGAGACTGAAGCTGAGGCTGGGATTGAGGCTGGGGTTGAGGTTGGGACTAGGGCTGGGATTGAGGCTGATGTTGAAGTGAACACTGAGCTTTGTGATTTGTCAGAATCAGTTTCTCTTCCTGTGAGGGATGTGGAAGCTGATATGAACACAATGAAAATTTGGAGAGGTCCTCCAAAAAGACAAATGCTCACTCAGTTCCACCAGCAACAATTTTTTTCTTCTATGGCAGAAAAAAAAAATTACACCAACAAAACACATAAACGGACAAACCGGAAAAAAAAATGTTTTTGGAGGAAATCGAACCTGGTTCTTCCACATTCCGGTCCTTTCATTTACCGTCGCGGGGTTAAGCCCACACAAACGGCAGGCGTGTGTTGAAATTATTACTGAAAAACAGTGAAGCGGGGGGGCTTCTAGTGTACTGTGGATGGCGTGGTTGTTTGTGCGGTGTGCTTGACTGCTACGCGGTGGTTGTGTGGTTATGGTGAGGCTGCTACATTATGTGTGTTACTGATCAAAGGCGGTTATGCGATGGTCCGGGTCTTCTCCCCGGTGTTTATGGAGGGTGGTAGATGTGATTGGGAGGGATCACAGCTTCCAAGTCAATCTTCGATTGAGTTGGAAGACCAACGTTCCTCCTTAATTCGAGCAGGGCCAAATTTTGGGGCAGGGTTGACACGTGGTAGTTGTATAAGCCTACCAGATTCCTAGCGGCGGATTTAGCGGAGTTCGGGGTGTTAGGTGTGACATTCAGAGTCTTCAGGGAGTTTAACCGGAGCTCCTTGCGGATTGCAGCGTTATGGCGGCATGTGTTGAGGATGTGCTTGACCGATTCCGGGGAATTGCAGCCGTGCCGGCATGTTGAGGCGATGTGGAGGATGTGGGACATGCGGTTATTCAGGGGCTTCATGCCGGTTGCAATTTGGAGAGCGTGGTTCCGCAGGGTTGGAGGGATTCCCTTGGTGTTGAGGTTCTTGACCAGGTTGATCCAGTGAGCCGCTGTTGGTTTCTCTGTCATTGTGGTCCGAAGCTTGTGATGCAGGGATTTTCCCGGGCGTTCGTCCAGGATTGCCCTGTAAATGTCAGTGGGGTTCCTGAGAGTCGGTGGAATCTTCTCATTGAACGTGTGGATTAACTGCAGTGGGGAGGTAGGTAAGACCTTCTTCGGGTCTGTGCGGTTTGGATGCCTGAGGGCCGACACGGCGGTGGCAACATTCCACCAAGCCATGTCCAGCAGGGGGGTGGCAAAGCCCCCATCTGCTGTGAGCGTTGTCAAATGCTCTTGTGAGGTGCAGTGGGATGGGGTGATCAGCCTGTAGATCTTTCCCATATATGGGTTCCACACAGTCTTGAGTGGATAGATCTCAAAGCGGCATTGGTAGGTGAGGATTGAGTTGACATAGAGGTTGGTTGCTAGGATTTTCCTTTGCAAACCAATAACTCTGGGAATGATCTCCTGGGCTCTTTTGACTGCTTTGGTGATTGAGGGAGAGATTCTCTCTGTGCTAGAGAGGTGTCCTATCAGTACTCCGAGGTACTTATAGGATGTCACCGTCTGTACTGGCCAGGCTTTAGAGGTCCGTGGAGCCTTATTACAACAACGGCACCAAACCCGGACTTGCCCCTGGACACAACGGAGGAAAATCGTCAGAGGAATTTGTAGAGAATTACCGGCTGTGTGTGTTACTGTGGCTGGGTGCTTCGGATTGTGAGTATTTGCGGAGTTATTTCCACTACAATCTCCTATCCCCGAAGATGACAAAAATTCCAAAAATAAATCTATCCCGAGCCGATCGATTGAGTTGTCTCTCATGCAAAAAAAGGGAGTTGAGAGGAGATTCCTGCGGGATAAGATTTACCAAAACTGGGATGTCTCCTGAAGCCGACCGAGAGATTGAATGTCAAGCAACTCCATCACTCCTGTGATTTCTGGGAAAAGCGATTATGTTGACCCTGAGGGAGATTCAGGTGACACCTAGAACGGATTCTAGTGCCTTTTTTAAGGCGGGAACAACACCATTGTAGTTGCTCAGGCAAAAGTATCACAGTCGTGGTGTGCCGGGATTTATTTGAAGCAGGTTGAATTGTCGGAAAAGATCAATCTTCTTATCTCATGCCAATCTTCTGCGCTGTCGTCGGCAATACCGAGGTTGTTCGTTCGTTTCGTGATGCACTTAATAGTGCATCAGAAGATCTCATAGACCCAACCGAAGATGACAGCGGCACCCTCACTCGAAATGTTTGGTGGCCAACGACAGACAACCCCCTAGCAAATATCCTCTTTATTTATGACGTGAATGAACTGTATGAGCCTCATGTTGTGCTGGTGCTTCTGCCACTAGACAGTGACAGTCTCGGCAGTACGACCGGTTCACCTGAGGAGCAGGTGAAGAGCAAAATAACTTGGGTAAATTTCATTTTATTGCAAATGCATTGGTCTGGGGAGATTGTGGTGGTGGCCAACTTCTTTGGCACGGATCGCTTTGATTGGGTGGATATATGTGTTGCATTTGGTGTATGTTCATTTTCATTAATAAATAATATTGCTAAATGAATTGTACAGCTGCATGCAAAAAAGTTATTTATGAGGAGTGACTACTCACAGGAATCTCTGAAGGAGTTCATCACAGCAATTGTGGAGGCGAAAAAGAAAACCCCTCAAGGTTCCCAGTTGAAAGAAAAAAGACATCTTTATTTAAATAAAAATACAGGATGGCAGCAGATATGTAGCGCTGAGCCTAACCCTTTAACTTTCGATGTTACTCCATTTCCATGTGCAGGGGCGATAGACATTGTGTATATGTCCAGCTCAAGCGCCCGCTCAATGCTGCAGTTCTGGGCACAGGATCCAAGAAAATTGTTGGAACAACTGGCAATCCGTGAATGGTTTGCAGCCGGGAATTGGCCTGCAATTAAGGAGTTCGTTCATTCCAATGCTGCAGAAAATGTGGAGATTGACTTTGCAGGAAGCTCATTGAAGAAAGTTCCACATCAACTTGAAGGCATTTCATGTGCCACATTGAATTTAGAGGACAATCATATCAATGAAATTCCAGAGTGGGTCCTCCATGTAAAGGCACAAGTTGACATTTCCAAAAACTTTCTAATATCACTGCCTAAATGGCTTCAGAGAAGGCCTTCGCAAACAATTCGGCACTTCCTTCTCTTTGGCGAGATACCAGCTGAACCAGCACCCACCACTAACAGAATTGTTCTTGTTGGTGGGCCTTGCTGTATCAGAGTGGGTTTGCTTAAGTGCTTGATGGGAAACAAACAAAAAACACCAGTGAAACCTCTGAAGACAACAAGCCCGGTCATACAAGTGCACAAACCCTTCAAGTTGGGAAATGTAGCAGCCACTTGGACAGCATGGGATTTGGGTATGTTTTCTTGTACTTCTATCTAATAACCTCCAAAAAAGGTGGAGAAACTGATGCCTGGCACCCATTTTATCAATGCTTCTTCCTCAGTAACTCAATATTCATCTTGCTTTTTGCCGCCTCAGCCGTTTCATTTGGTAGCGGTGACACACATTACCTGGCACTTCCGAAACTGAATTTCTGGTTGACCCAAATTTGCTCATGCCACAGCCACAAGAGTTACAGAAGGTGGTTCCAGTCAGACCCCAAAACCAAAGTGATACTTGTTGCAAGTTACAACGACCCCACCTTGACAGAGGCATCATTCCTCGAAGGACTATTTTCTGCTGTAACAAACCGCTGGGCAACAAAGATCAACTTTGGGGAAACCTATTTTGCCGTGAATCCGGCTGTGGGGGAGGGCTTTATCTTTGACAAGAGTTCCCCAAAAGGAAGATTTCATGCTGATATTATTAGTAGAATTTCAATATCACTAGACTCATGGAGTAATATTCCCATATGTGTTCCGCGAAGCTGGGTGTTACTACGGGAACATATTGGAATAGTGAACAGAAAGACTCTGAAATGGTCACAACTGGTGAGGCTTGCATGTGACTGTGGGGTTGGGAGAGTCACAGGCAAACGGAATCTTTTTGAACAGCAGCGGGAACTGAACTTGTGCTTTGAGTGGTTGTCTGACATCGGCTCTATTTTCCACTTTAAGCACAGCATATTCCCTGCTTCCGAGAAAAGAAATCAAGGCACGTGGAACAACCTTGAGGAGTTGGTTGTTTTACAGCCGTCTTGGTTCAATGACATCCTGACCTCAATTGCACAAACATTCTCCAGGAGTGTTGCCACTACCCTCCCATCCAGTTCCTTTGAAACCATTAGACCAAATACAGTCGGGTTGGCACCTGAGGCATTTTCAGTTCTGCTAAAATTAGGGATGATGATGAACATTGATAGTGAGCCGCGGATGTCCTTCTTTGTCCTCCCCCATACCACACCCAATCATTTCACCACACTCAGGAACATAAGAACAGAGAACAGCAAAGTCCTTGTATCTGGATGCATTGTGCAGTTTGGATTCCTCCCTGAGGAAACATTCACAAGAGTGATGTCTTCTCTGTGCAACATCCCCGGTGTGCACATGAAATACTTTTGGAGAGATGGAATTGTAGTCTCTAAGCGCTCCAATGATCAAACCCAAACATCTTACATGCTGGTTAACCGGGTTTTGGGTGAAATCAAGTTTAAAGGCTGTCCCAAGTGTGGAAACCCAATTGCAAAAGAGAGAAATAGTAGTAACATACATATGGCCTGCCAAAACTCTGCCGGCGGCTGTGGGTATGCACCAATCTCGATATTTTGTCTAATGCTGTGGCTTGTAGATATGAATTCTGCTGGTTGTGCCGTGAACCTTGGTCCAGGCATGGTAAAGCAACTGGCGGAAACCATTGCTGTCATAGATACAGTGCTTCAGATGTAAGGAAAGAAGATATGGAACAATTCCCAGCAGTCGAAGTTATAATGAAGACGGCCTCACAAGTGGAAAAGCCAATATCCTGGAAGAATAACCTGATGAATACCGCAGTCAACTTGCTCTACAGCGCTCAATCCACACTACAGACTCCGGAGGAACGACTCTTATTCCTTTGTCCAGAATGCTTGGCACAGTACCTGTCCTCTGTATCTGTATCTGAAGAGAGCAGAACTATCAGGCCTATTACCGAAAAACTTAGTTACTTCTCTTCCAAACAAATCGTAGATGCAGTGAGTAGAAAAAGTATCTTCTTGGAGTGCAGCAGAAAACACATAGTTTCACCTGCCAAAGTTGCATCCAACCTCTTCAGCCTAGGTTTTTCTGATGTTATCAGGACCGATGAAGGGAATACCTCAAACACAATAACAATAGGCCCGACTGATTTGGGTGACGGCAAAGCAGGCACAGTTCAAGTTATACCCATGGTTGATCCAAATTGCCCAACCGGTTCCCCTGAATTGCTGATAGCGGAGGTCAACAAACTTAGCCCAGCCAAAGACCATCCCTGTGTCGCCACGTTCTTTGGTGTGGCTTTGCGCGGCACTGCACTGATGGGGCTGAGGGAATACCTTCCCCCACTTAATATCACTCCTCACGGGAGCCCATGCCAAGTACTTTCCCTTAGTGATTTGCTCAAGGCACTCCATCAACATGGGAATGAAGCGTTGGATCAAGTTCTTCCACAAAACTTGAGGGAAAAGATTATGAAAAATATTGCGCAGGGTCTAAATCACTTGCATAGACATATTCCCCCCATTGTTCACGGGGACGTTCATATTAGTTAGTACCTGCACTTGAGTCTTGACGGTGACTAATAAACACCACAGGAAACGTTTTGCTTATTTCATTGGATCCGGCAGGACCCGGCCCCTGGGCAAAGGTTTAATTGATTCCCAACCAAAACTTGTGAAAGACACTCACTTAAGATTTCACACAAAATTCTTACGGCTGCTAGTGCTACTGCAGAACTGGCCCCTTCCGGTATAATCCTTAGCCCAGAAGCGATTTTGGGGAACACTCCTCCCGGTACCCACACTGATGCGTGGAATTTTGGTATTTCTTTTCATCATTCTCGTTATTTCTTGACCCCACACCAGGACTGCTTGTTCACAGTGTTGTGGCACCACTGTCCCTTGTTCACCTCAAATCCACCTCACCACCACACATAACCTCCAAAAAAACAGTTCCGGCAAGGAACCGGTACCACAGCCGCACTAAAGCCAACCATACAACCTCAACAGCAGCAATGTCTGATACTGCCCGGAGAACCCCTCCGCAATCCACCGGTACTTGCTCAAATAGCCATTCCGATCGAATACTAATGCCCTAACAGCGTTCAATTCTCCAGGAGACTCAGGACCAGAGGGCACAGAAGGACACAGACGGGTTGATGTCTTCCAAGTTGGCTACGCACTGGCAAGTGGTGCATTCATTGTTGATACGGACTACTACTGGGCAACGATGCCACGCTGGGTTGCCCCGACCATTGGCTTTTGCCTGGACCCCAGTCCTCTCACCAGAATATCAATGGGTGCTCTGGAAAATATGTGGGGATTCTTTGGTACTTGTTGATATTTAAGTACTTCATCAAGTCAACTCTTGATGCTGAACCTACCTATTTGGTATTTTCTTTCAGGGTGTAGATGCACAGTCGTCATTGGTCAATGTCACTGTATCGAACCAAATTCTGGTAGTAAGTCCTTTTGCAAAATTGTAGTGTTTTGGATCAAGTTGCTTGCAGGATGTCATTCAGCAAGGATGAGACGTTTCCAGAGATAATTCTTACATTGAGGGAGTGGTGAATGTGATGTGCCAGTGCACTTGTGGTTGGTGTTGTTGTTGTGGTGTTATCATCGATGCAGTTGCGATACAGCTTGTGGCATTGCAGACACCTGTTCTTGGATACCCAGAAGAAACAAACATGCTTCCACTATGTTACAGTGAGTTTTGTAGTTGGGAAAGGGCAGTACCTTTGTTGTGGCCTCTGGAAGTGATTCAAGGCATTTGTCCACTTTGTGCCTCACTCTCTGGCTCCATTCTCGGCTCGAATTGAAAAGGGCTCTCTTTAATTACAATTGTGAGTGATTCAAAAAAAAAATTTAATCACAAACCCTCCAAAGGTCGTTTGTTCTTCCACACTGATACCTGCAACAAAACAAAGAGATTAGTGTGTGTTTCCGGAAAGAAAGAAGAAAAGAAAAGAAAAGAAAAGAAAAGAAAAGAAAAGAAAAGAAAAGAAAAGAAAAGAAAAGAAAAGAAAAGAAAAGAAAAGAAAAGGAATACCAAAAGCGGGAAGTCTGTTGAACACGCCCAAGAGATTGAATGTCAAGCAGCTCCATCACTCCCGTGATTTCGGTGTTGAATTGGATCATCAATTGCGTCAATGACATGTCCACTCTGTGCTTTATGTGAGTAGTAAGTAAGTAATTGCAATTACTTACTTAGAACACTGGATTTTAGCTCCCGGTGCGAATTCAATCTGTAATGGAAGAAAAGGCAGCTGGACAGCAGGCATGGAACCCCGAAGTTCAGAACTCAAATTTGCTGCAGGGAGGGATTTCCGGAAATTATTGTTCATAGAAACATGTTTTTCCCAAGTTCCTTTAAAAGTTGTGAGTCCGTTGCATTTGGAATTAAAACAAACCGTCAATATAAGACTCAAGAGAGAACGCAGAGTCACCAACCATGTTGCAAAAGGAGAGGGGGAGAACACCACCACGCCTGGCCATCTCTTTCACCAGTTCCTTTTGTTCAGATGCAACTGCCATCACCATGGGAGTCCGCATCTCTTCTGGAAAATCGCACCACTTGGGATTTCTGCGGCACTGAATGTTTGGATCCGCACCAAAGGAGAGAGCTTCAAGTGCGACCTCAGTGTCACCCTTGATTGTGGCCTCGTACAACGCAGTGTCTCCTGTCTTTGGTGAAATCTCGTCAATTGACTGCGCGAACATTGGATGACTTGCGATGGTGTGTCTGTATTTGTTTGGGGCACGGAGGTATGCAGCAGCCAAACCACGGCTGAACACCCGGCACAGGTGAATGAGAATACTGAAATCGCACACCGCATCCCCCCTACATCCATTTTTGGAAAAATACAAAATGGGCCACCTGGAGTCCATTTCCTGAATCACACTCTCACCCCATTTAGGGTCCGCCAGAACCTTGATGAGGTCTAGATTGACCCGGTTTGACCCATCCATTGCCAGTTCCAGAGGCGTCACGTGGCTGGCCTTCATTCCCACGAGTTGCACCCTCAGCACCTCGTCCACCCCCGACATTATCACCTCGATGCACTCCAGAACCCGATGGTACACAGCCAGGTGCAGAATATTCCCATTCTTGATTGGCTTGTAGTACCCAGTATCCACCGGGCCCACCAAGTTCCTCCCGGCCGCGCCCCAGCGTCCCATAAGCCTCCTCACCACCTCCGCCTGGCCGTTAGCAACCGCCAGCATCATCGGCGTCCGATCCGCCGGCCCGCACGCGTAGTCCAGGAGCCACTGCGCCGCCGGGACGCTCGCCCGCCGCTCCGCGTCCGCCACCTCGCCCGAGATGGTGCCCCTGGGCACCCACGCCTCGAGCACCGCGTCCATCTCGTCGGCGTGCCCCAGCACCGCGCACACGTGCAGGACCGAGTACCAGTGCGTGTAGAAGTAGAGGGTGCACGGGTCCAGGGGGTGCTGGTCGTCCCACTTGACGTGGTTGCACTTGTCGAGCTCGTGGCCGGGCGCCGCGGCGGCGGCCAGGCGGGCGACCTCGCGGACGTGGCCAGAGGCGGCGGCCCGGACCAGGGGGCTGTCGCCCCTCTCGGCCCGCGCCAGGCCCTGCTTGCACCTGCGCGAGAGGGACTGGAAGTGCTTCTTCAGGGCGCGGTACTTCTCAGCCCGCACCTCCGGGGCGTTCAGGTCGTCAGACAGTGTTATTGGTGCACCATTGACCCCGGCCAGCAACGAGGTGTCTTGCCCCATCACAACGTTGATGGGATTTTACTTCGGGGAAGTGATGGGGGCAATTATTGGGGAGAAGTCCTCACGGACATTAAGAGTGGTGGTGAGCGTGGGTGTGAGTGTGAGTGTTGGTGGCGTTGAGAATGTCGGCCAACAGAGAGGAACCAGAGAAGAATCTCACTTTGTGGGGATGGTGGGTGTGATGTGATGTTGAGTACCGTAATTACGATCATCACAGTTGCGATAGACTTTGTCACAGTCTGTGCACTTGTTCTTTGCTGCCCAGAAGAAACAAACATGCTTCCACTGCGAGAGAATTGGTTTGTTCGGAGTGTTGATAAGTGTACCTTTGTTGTGGCCTCTGGAAGTGATTCAAGGCATTTCTCCACCTTGTCCTTCACTGTTTGGCTCCATTCTCGGCTTGAATTTACAAGTGCTCTCTGATTACAAGTCAGGAAAAACAAAAAATATAATCATTAGGAACACGCACTTTCCAAAGAACATTTGTTCTGCCGCATTGATACCTGCACACAAAAAAAAAATGGATGAAGAGAGGAGACTTTCGCAAGGGATAAGAAATACCAAAAGCGGGAAGTCTGCTGAACACGGCCAAGAGATTGAATGTCAAGCAACTCCATCACTCCGGTAATTTCGGTGTTGAATTGAACCATCATCTGTGTCAATGACACGTCAATTCTGTGATTGTGTGAAATTATTGTCGGTGAGGAAACTGTGCACACTGAACTCGAGCTCCCGGTGTGAATTCAATTTGTGATGGAATGAAAGGAAGATCAAACGGAGAGGAACCTCGAAGTTCGGAGTTCCACTTCACTGCCGGAAGTGATTTCCGGAACTCCTTATTCGCGGCAATGTGTTGGTCCCAAGTTCCTTTAAAAGTTGTCGGTTCGAGGATATGAATTGGGAATTTCAACAAACCATCAACGTAAGCCTCGAGAGAAAACGCAGAGTCAGACATCCTGTTGCAAAACGCGAGGGGGAGAACACCACCACGCCTGGCCATCTCTTTCACCAGTTCTTTTTGTTCCGATGCAATTACCATCACCATTGGAGTCCGAAGCTCTTCTGGGAAGTCGCACCACTTGGGATTTCTCTTGCACTGAATGTTTGGATCAGCACCAAAGGAGAGAGCTTCCAGTGCGACCTCGGTGTCACCCTTGATTGTGGCCTTGTACAACACAGTGTCTCCTGTCTTTGGTGAAATTTCGTCGATTGACTGCACGAACTTGGGGTGACTTCCGATGACGGGTCTGCACTGCTTTGGTCCACTGAAGTATGCAATAGCCAAACCTCGGCAGAACACCCCGCACAGGTGAGTGAGAATCTCCTCAGCCCCCATCCAACCTCCTTTTTTGAGATACAAAATGGGCTACCTGGAGTCCATTTCCTGAATCACACTCTCACCCCATTTTGGGTTTGCCAACACCTTTATCAGACCACAATTTCCCGGCCGATCCGGCTTGCTCAACGCCTCTTCCAGAAGAGTGCGGTTGTTACTTGCCTCCATTCCCACAAGTTTCACCCTCACGGCCTCATCCACTGCCGACAAAATGGCATCAACGCAGTCCACCACACCGCAGCCCACAGCCAAATACAGAGGATTGCATAACCTCCCATGAGAGAGCATCGGGCGCATCAAGTCGGCACCACCGACCCCCGCTGCGCCCCAGCGTCCCACAAGCCTCCTCACCACCTCCGCGTTGCCATTAATAACCGCCAGCATCAAAGGAGTCCTGCTCTCTGGCCCAGCCCCGTGGTTCACCAGATAATCCGCAGCGGCCACAGCCACCCCCTTGGGCCCCGCGGTGAAGCCCGAGATGGCGCCCCTGGGCACCCACGCCTCGAGCACGGCGTCCATCTCGTCGGCGTGGCCCAGCACCGCGCACACGTGCACCACGCTGTACCAGTGCGTGTAGTAGTGGTAGTGAGGGCGAGTAGAGGGAGGGGGGCAGAGAGCGGGAAAGAACACTTCAGCGGCGCAGAGGGCGGCCTCGCGGCTGAACGATGGCGGCAGCGGGGCCAGGGGTTTCAGGTCGTCCCACCTGACGTGGCTGCACTTGTCGAGCTCGTGGCCGGGCGCGACGGCGGCGGCGAGGCGGGCGACCTTGCGGGCGTGGCCCGAGACCGCCGCGGCGCGAACCAGGGGGTGCTTGGACTTGCCGGCGAGGAGCAAGAAGCGCTGCTGGAGCTGTAGGTACTTCTCCGCCCTTCTTTCAGGGCGCGTGTCGGCCAATGACACTGTATCTAACACTCCCGACGACGCTTCTTGCCCCATCGGACACAGGGTTTCCTTGAAAATTGAAAAGGGTGGTGAGCGTGGGTGTGTGAGTGGCACGTCCTCACGGGGAGTGACTGCTGCACTCGTCGTGTGAAAGTGATGACTTCCCGAAAAAGGGAATCGCGGTGTCGGCACAGAGCGACCCTGACGCTGTGCATGGCGTCCCCAGAATACTTGGAATTCATGGGACTCTGGGCTTATAAGCAACGCCGCTTTCACTCACCTAAAACAAGTAAAAATAATAAATACTTTCTTCTTCCCTTTCAAACTTTAAATGACAACTACAACAATGAGTGCAGCAGTCACTCCCTGTGAGAACGTGTCACTCACAGTCGTTGTAGTACTCATTTAAAGTTTGAAAGGGAAGAAGAATATATTTATTATTTTTACTTGTTCTGAGGTGAGTGAAAGCAGTGTTGCTTATAAGCCCAGAGTCCCATGAATTCCGAGCATTCTGTGGACGCGATGCACAGCGTCAGGTGCCATGGAATTCCCGGAAGTTGTCTGACTTCTGAGGGTCGCTCTGTGCCAACACCGCGATTCCCTTTTTCGGGAAGTCATCACTTTCACAGGTGTGGGTGTGAGTGTTGGTGGCGTTGAGAATGGCGGCCAACAGAGAGAAGAATCTCACTTTGTGGGGATGGTGGATGTGATGTGATGTTAAGTTACAGTCATCACGATCATCACAGTGAACTTGTTCTTTGATGCCCAGAAGAAACCAACATGCTACCACTGCGTGCAGGGTGAGAGGATTGGTTTGGAATGTGGGTGGAATGCACGTTTGTTGTGGCCTCAACAAGCATTTTTCCACTTTGTCCCTCACTCTTGCATAGTTTCCACGAAGCGAAAAGATGAGATGACATCAACGGGTTACGCTGGCGGGGAACTGACGTCGTGTGAATTGTTGGTGTGTGTCGTGGGTGGGGCTGACGTGGGCAAGAGTTCGTTG
>JAHLWZ010001182.1:0-13826 GCA_020536535.1 Pelomyxa schiedti | reverse complement strand
GTTCTAGGTGTCGCCTGAATCTCCCTCAGGGTCCCAACAGATTCGCGGTAGTTTTCCCAGAAATCCATCAGTGATTAGAACCGTACTTAGAACTACAGCGACGCGAAGTCACCTCGCCACACTTTTCGTTTCTCGTTCCTGGCAGAAATCCAGTCTGAGAGAACCACCCTGGGAACCATTGTGGAAGACCACCCACTCGCTACACCATGGAATGCGAATCACTCCCATCCAGCAAGCTCCCATGATATTCGGTAATCACTTAAAAACCAAGTGTGTCGCCCATGGACAGCGAACAGACGAGCACGGGAGCGAGGGCGGCGGCAGCAGTGAAGGTGTACGTGCACGGGGAATGGCCGCCCTTGTTGCCACCCAACGACGACGAGGGGCACGGCCTCACTACTGGCGGCGACGCGTCGTACACGGCCGCTATCGTACTGTCGCCCCCTCGTACCACAACGGGTGATGACGTCGACGGGGGCAGCGGAGCCGCTGCGCGTGTCGTACGGCCAAACGTCGCGACGCTGGGGGCTGGGGCCACCGTCGACGACGCGAAAGCGGTATGCGTGCGTGCGTGTGTCTGTACCTGTGCGAGTATGGGAAACTAACTTGTGGGAAATAGGAGTTCTTACAGTTATATCCATACAATTTGGATGGGATTACGGGTGAATACCTTTCCTTGTTTGATGAAAAGTATGTGCTGATAACTAGTTATGGGAAAACATGTTTGACTCACAAACAACGGGGTGTTTTTGGTTGTTTTTTTGTTTAAAAAAAAGGAACCGCGTTCTTGAAGGATCCTCAGTGATATTTAAACTGGTGAAAGATAAGCAAGACTTGTTTGTCTGGACAGCTTCTGAAAGTGTTGTTATGCGATTGAAGGACACTGGAAATGCTGCAATTGAAAAAGGATCGAACGACCTCGCAGTCAAAGAGGTTAGTCCGAAGAATGTTACCTTTTTACTTACTGCATGAAAGTACACTCGGGCAATATCCTGCGGAAAGCTCTGTAAACGGCCACCACAAAAACTAATGTGTTTGTGTTATTCAAACAGAAGTGAAGCCTACATTAGGCTAAATAATTTCAACAGTATGTTTCTCACCTCATTGTTTCCGTTTTTGTCTATAATATTAATAATAAAATAGGTGCAATAAGAGATGCAAACGCAGCCATAAAATGTGATCCAACTCATACGAAGTCCTACTTCCGTCTTGGGTATGTATATATGTAGGCAAATAATCCCTCACCAGTATAATGCAGCACTGCACACTACAAGTTAAATCAATATTCCGAAGCTGTGGCTGCTTGGGAGAAGGGTCTTCCCTATGCTGATCCTGCAAGTATCAAACGTATGTCGCTCGTTTCTTGTGATTCTTGCAAGAGTTGTGCCAACACCACACAACGACATGCCACTCTTCCCTATTGAAGAATTTCAGTCGTGGATCTCAAAAGCAAAGTTACCACAGTCAACCACAACAACAAAAAGTACCTCATCGGGAACAAGGTACATTTTTGCCCTTGTAACGAGCATAACTAATATCCACAGGAAATACGCCCCTGCACTTGAAAAACTTGTGAAAGAAGCAATCGAAAACAAAAGCTGGAAGGTAAAGACAAATAAATCCAACCACGTTTCTCACTTTACCAGCAAGCAATTGCCATGCTAAGTGCAATTGTAGAAGCTGCTCCCGATGAACATGAAAAATTGTACCAACTCGGTAATTGAGGTATTCTGTGGGGGATCTGATAATCATCTGAACATAGGTTTGATTTATTTACAGCAGTCGAAGAACTTTACCCAAGCTGCACAGTTATTCGAAAGGGCAACAAAAGCAGCCCCCAGAGAGTACCAATACCATCTTGAGTATGGCCCGAGCACGGTACACTTTCTAGTAATGATTTTCTAGACTAGGAAGAACTTGGTGTAAACTGAAGCAGTATCCTGAAGCTCTTCTCAGCTTACGAAGAGCTCTGGAGAACGCCAGTGATAAATCATTGGCTGTGAAAGATGAGATTACTGTAAGTTGGGTACCATTATATTTGGTTCTAATCTGATTTCTAGGTTTCACTTGCTGATGCATTTATGCTGAATGGTGAGGAAGACACGGCCATGAAGCTTTACTCTGTAGCACTGTCCAATGGGGGTATCTTTTACTTATTTCCCCACAGAGTATTCTTGCTCGAGACCAGAAGCACTGTGGTGCTCTTCGTGGTTATGCCAGAGTCTTATTTAACCGGGCTCAAGCTGCTGGCTCTAGTGATGCCAAATATGATGATCTTCATCAAGAGGCCTTACAAGTACGATTGCTCTACACCAGTGAAGTTCAATAAACTGCCTTTTAGGTCCGATTACACGTTCTTGTAGCAAATCAGACTGATGAGCAATCTCGGGAGGACCTTTGTGACAGTGTGGCTGTACCTGGTGGTATTGAACGGTAAGAACCCCATTTCCTAATGTACGCATAATTCTAATTACAAATCTACAAAGGGTTTTCAAGCAGCTAAATACTCTTACAAGCGAAGGTGCTTCTGCATTTGCCTGGCTTGGTTCAATTTTAAAGGATTACAGTGGTACGCATTCACTTCCCCCAAAGAGGCTGAGTGTATTGTAGTCTTGCCTCAAAGTTGCGAACTTTATGAACGATCAATGCAATTGCAGTCAAACAATGCCTCCTTCGCCTTGAATTGGGTTCATGTGTTTGAGGTATCCTTTTTTTTCTCCCCTCAGAGATACCTTTCCGTCATCTAGGCTCGAAGCATGTACAAATCGGCACTTTGCAAGGCTATGCATTTTCTACAGATTAATCCCACCTTGATGGTTGGTGGTGTTTCCTGCCAATCTATTCTTGACATTATTGCTCCCCTACACCCAGAAGCATGGTCCACCGAAAGGTAAAAATTCTGGAGGGCAAACTTCAAACTAATGAAATTCTCTTCAGACCCACTTCCCCAGATGTTTCCATTGCAGCAGGGGAAGTGATACCCGATGTTTCAGCTGCAGAAAAGACCGCCTACACTCCAGCACAGCTGGATCTTGTTGCTCTATTCTTTACTGTTACCAAACTGCTTTATGTTCTTGGATACCTGCAATTTGTTGGTCCCCTTGCTTCTCTTCTAGGTCTGTCAATTAGATGGTCAATCAATTTTTTTTTTCTAAGTGTACCAGAAACATGCAGAGAAGGACGAGATTTGCATCTCACTGTTGTACGAAATGAACAAGGTATCTCGCAAAGAAATCATTTGATTGTTTTCTTTAAGGTAACCTTTTTTTGTAGCATATTTCTCGTGCATCCATGAAAACACCAAGCTGCGTCAACTTCCTCTGACCCTGACACCTCAGAAAATTTATCTCATCGGTAATCCTCACTTACCCGCAGCGCTATTACTCATTTCCTTACCAGGTGACAGTCATTGCCTCTCACCTGCCTGGAAAAATGTGACTCACAAGGGATCTAGTTATACCTTGCACCCCTACCTCGTTACAGGTATCAAGTTGTGGCACCTCAGACCCGAATCTCGATTCTATCCCAAAGCAAATTTCTTCAATGTGCTTGCGCAAAGTGAGATATAACCCCTTTCCTTTTCTCATGCCCAACTCAATTAAATAGTACCGCATGGTGCAACGGTTGTATCCATTCTTGGGGAAATTGACTGCCGAGAAGGATTTCTTATTGCCATTGAAAAAGGCCGCTACAAGGTTAATTTCTGGCAACCCAGTTGCCAACTAACACCAAACAACCCTTTTTAGGACTTGGATGAAGCGGTCCAGTTCTCTGTCAATATTTACATGGAACTCCTTCGCAACCTCATCAAAACCCGGAACTGGACCATCTATGTTCACCCAGTATCCCCAGTCCTCAACGAAACAAGGTATAAATATTGACCACAATATTTCATATTATATCCTTAATCTCAAATCTCCCTACTAACCCAACCAACTGCACCATAGGAAAATTGTGATTGCATTCAATGGAATACTTAAGCAGCGAGTGCATGAAGTAGCGGCCACCATCCCCTCCCACAAGTTAGTGTGGCTGGACTTCTTTGAGCAGATGCTGGACCCGGACACCGAGGCTTCCGCCTCCGCCTCTGCCGATTCCACCAAATCCGCCGCATTCCGCTCGGGGTTCGTCCTCAAGCCCCAGTTCAAACTAGATGGGACGCACCTCAACCCTGCCTACGTCGACAATCTACTATCACCAGCACTGTCTTGACAATTTAACAAGCTTCAAAAAAAAGAGACACAAGATAGAATTTCCCCTCTAAGCTTTGGTTTTTCTTTTTATTTTTTTTTGGTTTATTGTGTGCTCATTTGTGTTGGCTTTATTTGATTGTTTGTTTGTTTTTTGTTGAGGGTGCTTTTTTGTTTGTTTGCTTTTGTTGGGGGTTTGGTTTTTTTGTTTGGTTGTTGTGTTTAGAGCTCAAAGTGGGAGCTGAGAAGGTGGTAGCTGCTGTTTGTTGCTTTGGCGTCGTCGTGGGTGGCGTAGGTAATTTTCAGAGATTGGGGAATCTGCAACTTTGCTTTGAGAATTTGCCTAGAAACAAGTGAGTGGGCTTGTTTGTATGAGAAAAAAGCGGGACTATACCCTATCTTCAGGATGCCATCACCACCGGACCTGTCCTCCTTGATCCAGAGAGCTGCGGGGAATGTTAGTTGAGGCAACCGGACAAAGGTGGGGAGTGCCTATTCTGTCCAATTGCTTTCGTGTGCTCACAACGGCACCGCAAACGAGGTCCGCATATTCACCAAACTGCTCGCCGATACAAGCAAGAAGCTGCAGGGAAATGTTGGTTTCTTGTAATAGTACTAGTACAACACCTACAGTTTCCAACCACAAGGAGTCAACACTGAGTGCGGCCGTATCGGGTCTCTTGAGTATGTTCACAATCCATTTGCCGCCCCCTGCATTTGCAGGGTCTTCCCACTTGGGTTCGATACCGGCCTTAAACAAGTGATAATTGGAACCCACTGGGAGGGCACCTGGAGGATACAAGTTGTTGTACATCCTAATCCATAATTAGTAAGGCCAAAAGAATTATCGAAATGTTACCCCCAGAAATCTTCAACGTATCCGAACTCCAGTAACATCTTCAGTCCCTCACCCCAATTTTGTTGATTTACACCCTCCTTCCGCTGTGAGTTATCGTACCACAGCACCCATCTGCGCTCTAACGGGTGCTTGAAAAGACGATCATTTTCTGACAATCCAGAAGTTTTCGGTGATGTTGCTGTTGGGGTAACTGTAGCGGTAGGGGTTGGTGTCACGGCGGCTGTTGACAGGGGAGGTGGGGGTGTATTAGGGCTGCTAGCAGTTGTTAGAAGGGTACGTGGTCCCTTGGTATTTGGTGCCAACTTCGGCTCACTTGCGGTTGTATTTTTGGTCTGTGCTGCAGTTTCAGCTTGCACTGGGGAATGCCGGACAATGTCAACTGTAGGCTTTGGGTGCGAGAGTGATGGGGTTGATGCAGTGGATGTGGGTGTAGGTGTAGAAGTGGTTGCTGGAGTTGCTGGTTGTGAGGGTGGAGCTGACGGCGTGGGTACAGCGGGTGTAGGTTGAGTAGGAGTCGGCGTGGATGTGACAGGAGCAGGCGTGGGAGTGGGCTGAACAGCGGGAGTAGGTGCTGAGGTAGCAGGAGATGTGGGTGTTGCGGAGGTTGCCTCAGATACCACTGCTGGGGTAGGCGTAGATACAGGCGTAGGTTTAGGCAGTTCGGTTGAAGAGGTGGGAGCTTGGGCAGGTTGAGCTTGTTGCGGGGTGTTACGAGTGACAGTTACGCTGGGAGGGGAACCAGAAGGCTTAGAGGGTGAAAACTCAGGGGCATCGACACGGAACATGGTCGGGATCGGCTTCGAAGGAGTGAACTCTTGCGAATCAACGGAAAATATGCTCTTGGTGGGGGTCGTTTTTGCGGGAGTCGTCGTGATTGTTATAGTAGGTTTATGTGTATTTGCCGTAACAGGGGCCGACGCATTTGGCGTAACGCCAGGGGCTTGTTGCGGCGTCGCTGCCGGCGTCGTGGGGTTCACAATCACGACCGGCGCTGCGGAAACCGGCGTCGGTGTCTGCGTCAGCGCAGTAGTAGTAGCCGTGGGTTGTTGGGCAGGAGGTGACGACACCGCCGTCACTTGTGGTTGTTGCTGCTGCGCAGCGTTGTTTTTCCCCTGTTGTCGCTTTTGTTTTCCCCCAGGCATCGTGGTGTTGGTGGTCGTGTTTGTGTTACGGTTCTTGTCGCTTATTGTCGCACCCCCGGGTGGGTCTTCGGTGTTGCACCACAAATGGACGTGTGGAGAATAAAGAAAAAAAAGAAGGGAAAAAAGAAATGAATCTCGCCAAAAATAAACGAATACGACAATCTCGCCGGGATCTTACTCTCTGAGCAGGAGGAGACAAGCTCACAAGGTGCAATTGCACCTCCGAATCTGCTTCAAAGAAAAGAATGGGTGCTTTTTGAGGGAATAGAACTACGAGTTTCTTGTTTTTGTTGTGTTATGTAGACACAGTCACATTTGGCTTTGTTTACTTACTTGTGCTTATAAAATGTTGCATCCTCCTTCCTTCTTCTTCTTTGGTTTCTCGCCTGTGGTGATAATGGCGGGCTTAGCAGCTGCTGATTCGGGTGCTGGTGTGGTGGTAGATGTTGTGGTTGTTGTTGAGGAGCTTGCTGCCGGTGCCGCTGTGTCCGGTTCCTGTTTTGTTGTTTAGAAACCGGATAGAAGATACTGGCTATGCCGTACCGGTTCGGGGTCATTGGCATATCTATCCCGCATAACACTTTCAATGGCGGCATCAAACACCTCAGTAAGCCCGACTCTGGTCTTAGCGGAAACCTCCATATATCCGTACATCTTCAATTTCTTGGCAAGTGCAACACCCTTTGTATTTCATTAGTCGGGAACGGATTGGAAATTAAAAAGTCAAATTGATACCGCTTCGGTTGTGACCGGCTCGAATGTTCCGGTGTTTGGATCAATAGACCGTGCTTCTCGAAGGTCGATTTTAGTGCCAACGAGGATTTTAATGGCATTTGGAAGGTAGTGAACGATCTCTGGGTGCCACTGAAAAAAGGTGAGATGAGGAAATACATTTTCATTGTGAGCACTTTTGATTTGACACTTTCGAAGGAAGAGTTGCTAATTGTTGAGTAGCAAATGAGGACAACGTCAGTTCCAGGGTAGCTCAGGGGCCGCAGTCGGTCATACCTCAGTTAAGATGAACACAGTATTAACCCGCAGGAGGGTAGATACTCATCCTGACCGGCGGTATCCCATACGTGCAAGTGTACATCCATAGAATTCCACTTGGTTGGCACAATGTAGCTATAATACGTTATCATTTTGGATGGGCATAAGTGTGTTGGAAATGGAACATACTTTTCGAACACTGTTGGTACATATTTTTCTGGGAACTCCCCTGTTACCAGTAAGTATACAAGAAGATTGTGCACTTCAACAAACCGTTTTTGTATGAACACAACAAGCACGTCTTGCCTACAACACCGTCTCCAACTAGAGGAGATGAGTTCCAAAACCTGGTAAAGGAAAGCCAACACACCAACAAGAAGCTTCATTTTGTTTCTTTCTTCGGGATCCGCCATATTCTGGTCCCTTTCAGCAGCTGTGTGACCAGTAAGTAAAAATATATATAAATTACAAACAATGTCAAGGGCCAAAAACAGCGTCATAGAGAAAGTCACAACCTTCTTGATCGAGCGTATCTACACGATTTTTGAGTTGCTCAACAAGGTCTTTGACTGTGTGATCATGGAAATCTGAATACATTGACGTAAATAACAACGTTAGCACACTAAGCAAGTATACATTTGTTCACATCGAATTTGTGCAAAAACGTCTCAAACGCAGCCTAACCGACACGGAGGGGGGGAAAAAAAAAGTGATGAGTTTCCAAGAGATGGCACGCAAATAACGTCGTGGTGTTGGTGTCGTGTCGTAGATCTAAAGTAACGGTGGTGCCCGTGGTTACCTTGTCCATCCGCTCTGTTTTTTTTTTTTTTTTTGAATCTGGTTTATTGGAAAAACGAGACGAACATAATAATAGGATTCCAGGAAAATGCCTCGTTCCGTTGAATTATACCTCTGCTCCAACCCTCACCTACTCCCCCACTTTTCACATGAATAGGTTTTCCCACTGCCACCCCCGAAAAACTCTACACACAACTCCTTGTTGTCCTTTCATAGATTAATTAATTAGCCTTAAGTGACCAACGCACAATGGACAACAACGCGTGGTGCATGGTGGTGGACCGAGTGCGGGCCCACACCCACCTCTCGATCCCTTCGCCGTGCCCCCAGCCCCAGCAGACCCTCTCCCCTGCCCCCGCTGCCCCTGCCCCTCCCCCTTCCTCTTCCTCCCCGACACCCGCGCTGGAGGCACAACCACAACCACCGCCACTCAACAAGGACAAGGACAAGGACACACCAACCCCCGCGGTCACGCCCACGGCCACGGCCACGACACCCGAAGGGAAGCCAGGCCAGCAGCTAACCACCACCACCACGAGCACGAATACGAACACGAACACGATGCGGGGGGAATTGAGGTCACACTTAGTCACCGCTGCCAGTGACTTCACAAAACTAGAGAAGGCCTGCAATTCTAGGAGATGTACGTACGTCCCTCCCCCTGTACTCATGCTTGTGTACTTAATTACTCGCTCACTCTCTCTCTCTCTCACTCTGTGACTCTCTCACTCACTTACTTATTGGTTTGACTATCCATCGTGTGTTTAACTCGATATATGTTAATAGCAGAAGTATTGTGATTTAATACTGACAAGTAGGAACTCAATTTCTCTCAAGTATGAGGAATTATGTGGAAGATGCTGAAGCGAGGTACAACAGCAACAAAGTGTTACCGGAAGGAAAAATTCATACTAATGGTCAGATCCTTTTCTGCATTCCTGGAATTCGAAGGACCGTTTATTCCCCAGTCTAACATACGCCAGCAATCCTCACTTATCGAGTACGTTCCCAAAAGGGCTCATTTAGAGTACTAGATTTATGATTTCTAGGTTTATGGACAGTCAAGTACTTAACCTATTCCCGCAAGTACTATCGCAACCGATTTATCCTCAACAAAATTCCGTGAAACTTTCCCACCCAGAAGTGCAGAAAATGTTAAGTTCTATTATCGACAGGGTGCCACAGTACTATCAGTTGCAGTTACTTGTCTTATCAATTACCGTTTACACATTACACCTCAGGAATCGCTTTGAAATTCGCAAAATACCTCGAAGTGCTGTGGATCCCACGATAGCCACTTTACATGTGCGTTATAATACCTCAATCCGTTAGTAACATTTCATAGGTAGTTCTACCGCGAGTGATGAGAGTGGTAGTTGTTTTAGAGGACTACAGTCTATGCAGCAACTATCCTCTCATTTCACGGGTTGCAGCCTTCTCCCTCCATGAAGTATGGTAAAATTTCCTAAATTTATGTTAATGCCCAATTCCAAGGAACCGTCTACCACAAGTGCCAGTCACTACGAAGAATTTCGCAATATTTCCGCAGCAGCAAATGAAGCCATTGTAGCCAATCGGAATAGAGTGGACCAATTCATCACTTTTTTTGTAGGACCTCTTCCTGGTGTATTATAATTTCTCATTCTTTTCCCATAGCTGTGGCTTGCTAATTGCACCGTCTTTGGAAAATGCCGAACCTGTGACACTGTATGTTTTGCACTTTTCACACTTTTTCATTTACAGTACACCAAAAACCCAACAACAACCAGTGGCTCGGGACCAATGGTGTTCTTCTTCCACCCACACAACAGAGTGTCATAGCTCAACAACTAAGCTTCAGTCATCACATTCACTGCCCCACACCACAACCTGCATTACAACAGCAACAACACACTCACCAACAAACACAGCCATCACAGCCACAACCACAGCCACAACACAACAATATTCTCGGCAGTAATGCACAACAGTTTCAACACAGGCAACAACAGTTACAACAAATGCAAATGCAAAGACAACAACAAAGCGGAAAGTACACAGATAATACTTTTGGTTGAATATACAAAATATGAATACAGAGAAGGAAAAAAAAAGATGCTTTTTAGATGCTAGTTCAAAATTCATCACACCTGGTGTCCCATTTCCATCATAGAGTGTATATCACCACTATTCTGTTGTGGTGCTGCCGAACGCCGTAATGTATGAGCTAGTGCTTTGTACAGTTCAAACCACACATTGGCAATCAATGCGCCACATGAAGCTGCGGAAGTGTGAGGGCAAAGGAAAGTTAAGGGAAAAATGTACTGCATGCAAACTGCCAGAATGTAACTGTATCAAAGTGGAATATATGTTGGAGTCTCCAGGAGAAGGTTACAAACATCAAAACTGGGATAACTACCCCCATTGTGATCCTGGATGGTTGTTGTTAGTACAGAGCGCGGTATTTCAAAGGGTTGGGATTCTGTACCACAGTGGAACATTTCTCCTTCTGAATGTTTGGTATATGGAGTTTGACATTGAGCGGTAAGAAACCTGCAAGCCGGGTGTAAGTAGTAAAACGTAAAAGCAACGCGTAAAGTGTCACCAGGAGGAATAGGTTAGAGAACACTATGGTGGAGAAAGCCAATGACCGCGCTTGGTTTGGTGTCATATAGAATGTCACAGATAAATCTGGTAAAAAGAAACCAGGTTCAGGGAGATAGCACAAGAAATAGTACATACAGTATGTACATAGACAAACAACGGTAATACAGGATCCCTTTTTTGTGTTAGTGCTATTGCATGGTTGTTGTTGCAGTCAACCTGTACAAGTGCCAAAAGCAGGGTTTTTGCAGAGAGAAGAGGGGAATTGGCTGGAGTGGGGGGTCGGTGCATTACATTTGGCTCCTCTGGCTCGGCTTCCAGAACAACAGAGCAGCTCGGGTCGATTATTAGCTCAAGGAAGACAATATGTGCAGGGAATAATATTGTGTTCTACAGAATATGGGAAAAAAAGAGTGGGTGCTGGGGGTGTTACCCATCCAAAGAGCACTGGAAATACTACAAGTCCACATAGCGGTACATGAATTGCTACAATATAGGCAAATGCTTTGGTAAGATTGTCCCTTATCCGTCTTGGAGACTGTAAGCTTGGAAAATCAAAAAAGAAGTGAAAAACCTTCCAAGACGAACGGCAGAAATTACAGAGGAAAAATCATCATCCAGTAGAATAACTGCTGCTGCTTCACGAGCAACGTCAGTTCCCCTAAACTGGATGAGAGGAAATTGATACATTCGCAAGTACCTTTGCCCCATAGCAATTCCAATGTTCGCCGACTTCAAAGCTGGAGCGTCATTAACACCATCACCAATCATTGCTACCACATGTCCAGCTAGTTTAAGACTGTCAACTATCCGAAGTTTCTGCGTACTATTGGCTACACGGTGGGGAAATTAGCTGGAACCTGCTCAGGTAAAACTCGGGCAAAAACACAGGTAGAGAGCACATGATTTGCCAAAACTTTGTTGTCCATACTGGCTTCTATGTGTTCACCCTATTACGGGAAGTATTATGCCGATAAATAAACTGAACTCACTGTCATCACGCGGTATGGCATTTGAGAAACAGGGAGTCCAACCTCATTTGCAACTGCAACTGCAAGGTATTCAAAAAGAATAGAGATGAAAAAAAAGAGAAACCAGCAGTCTCAGGAGCATCTCCTGTTATCATGATTACCCTAATTCCAGCAGTCATGGCATCAGAAATAGCTTTTACAACTCCCTAGAAAGGTCAAAAGGTGACGACACTGAACAGGAATGATTACCGGCCGAACTGGATTCCGGAACCCAACAAGTCCAACAAAAGTAAAGGAAAAATCTCTCGAAGAATTCGGCAGTGGTGTATTTGCATCCCATTGGGACTTGGAAACTGCTAGAACACGTAACCCATTTTCCTGTGTGTTGTAATTACAAAGTACTTAAGTTCACAAATACCATCATGTGGGTAGCTGCATTAATAATTGGGGTTACTTGATCGGTTGTGAGGTTACATAAAGAGAGTATGCTTTCTGGAGCACCTGCGGAAGTTAGAAGTGGCTCCATGCGGAGGGATCAATTAACCCTTGGCAGCAATGGTCAATTTATTTGAGACAGAGGAAGTTGATAGTGCTTCTTTCCATACACATGTTATCATCATCATATCTCTGGAAAACGGATATTCCTTTGTGGGGTTAGAAAAAAAAGTATGATCTTTACGGCTAGATTACTTTAACTACTTCCCAGGAGGGATGCGCTTTTCCCCAGCCAACAGTCCCGGAAGTAAATAACTGGAGAAGGGCAACTTCCATAGGGTCTTGGGGGTGTGGTTGGCATGAAAGCATAGCATACCTTGGAAAGTCAAATGAATTGAAAAGACTTTTTGAGGAAGGATGTTACTCAACAACAGCTTGCAGCTCTTCACAAACAACTTCCCCTGGTGCATGATGTTGTTTAAGGGATGCTGCAGTCTCTTGGCTCCATAAAGTGTCAACTTCCATTGTATTGAGTGTTAAAGTTCCGGTTTTATCCGTACAGAGTACTGTGCAGGAACTTAGAGACTCCACAGCCTGTTGTATGTTATGTTTTTGGAGTAGTGGAAGGAGTCTCACATAATTCCTTCTAACCAGAACGTTCTTATAGGATATTCGTAATGCGCCCAATGCCAAAAACACTGTCAAAACAACGGGGAACTCTTCTGGTAAAAGTCCCATTGCCAGAGATAATGAAGTCAGTATGGCACGTATCCAATGGCCATATCTTTATTGTTGGAAGTGAGAAATTTTTTAGTAACCCTATTGCATACAGAAGCCCATGGGAAAGAAACACCACCACACTAGCGAGGCCGCCAATTAGGGCCATCTTGCACACTAGGGAATTGACTTCCTTTCGAACTGAGGTATTGTCTGAATCAATTGTGGCCAATGTCTTACCTGCCAATAACGAAAAAAATATGTAAGGTAATTCCAGAGCAAACAAGATGCACACCAATTTTACCCAATTGTGTGGTTTCACCGGTTCGTTTAATCACCCCCACACCTTTCCCTGACACAATAAAAGTTCCAGCAAAACAGGAGTGAGATGGTGAAGCCCCGGGTAGTTGCAGTTCATATGCCGTTTCCCCACCAACTTTCATCACAGGCACAGATTCTCCTAAAGGTGGTCGGCATAGACAAAAGAACGATAACGTAATACCTGTAAGAAGAGATTCGTCTACTACAATGGTGTTTGTCCAGAGTAACACAAGATCGGCAGGAACACAGTCACCTTCCTGGATCACAACAACATCGTCCACAACTAATTTCGTGGATTTGATGAACCTTTAGAGGTGTGACTCGATCAACTATTATTTCTCTCACGTAAGGAATCCTAAATACCTGCAATAGCCCTGCCGGATGACTTTGGCACGAGGACACACAAGTCCCCTCAATGCTGCCAGTGCCTTTTCTGTTCTTCTTTCCTGGTACACAGTAATGGCGACTATGAATATAACAAAGGCTAGAAGCATAAAGGCTTCGTCATGGTCACCCAGAATGAAGTACAAGCAACTGCAAGTGAGGAGCAAAAAGAACATAGGCTCTTTCATGACTCCGAATATTATCCCCAACAAACTTGAGGGCTTAGAATGCTTCACTCTGCAACAACAGTTTTTCATTAGTGTTACAATTACCTTAACAAGAAGAGTTACAAATCTTCTTCCCAAAATCAAAAGCAAAAAACAAAACAAAACAAAACAAAACAAAACAAAACAAAACAAAACAAAACAAAACAAAACAAAACAAAACAAAACAAAACAAAACAAAACAAAACAAAACAAAACAAAACAAAACAAAA
>JAHLWZ010001181.1:0-13894 GCA_020536535.1 Pelomyxa schiedti | reverse complement strand
GAATTTCTTTTCCTTTTGCAACAGCACAATACCGGCGCTGGTGATGCGGCCAGAGTTGCACCTCCTGAAACGTAATAAGGGTAGAACACTTGCCATAGCGCACCAAGTCCAACAACAGTGTGGCGGAATGCCTCTTTCCTGCGTGCTACTTCTTCGGGTCTGTTGTTGGTTTTTGTCCCCCGAGCACTCTTTGCCAAGAACAACCGGCAAACACCCGGTCGAAGAAGGAAAGAAAAAAACACATGACTTTGTTTCGCACTCCGCAGTCGACTGGCGCCCACTCAGGACCGGTACTCGACGTGACTTGGGGCAAAGAATTTTCTGTTCTGAAATCCCACAATTCGGCACACCGAGAAAAAACCGGTTTCTTAACAAGAGGCACTTTGTGAAAGATTTGGATCCACCACAGGGAAGGAGTGTGACTTGTAGTGGCAACATTGGTCCTGGGTCAGGTTCTGACTTCGTGGTGGTGTTCCATTGAAAATTACCCCCTTTTTTTTTTGGGATGTCGCAACAACTCAGAAAATAAACTCTGCTCTTCAGTGACACAAGAATGAAACAACAGTTTTTTTTCAGCTGCTTTCAGCTGGTCATATGACCAATGAGCAGTTGCCCTGAGCACACCTTCAGTCAATTTCAATTTCAAATTGTGCACAATTTGTCTTCAATCTTCTCTTTCTGAGTTGTTACATAAAATGTATGGTCTTGCTTCACCAGAGAAGAGATTACCCCTTGTGGAATTCCAATTTTCAGAAGAAAGCTTTGGTGGAAGAGGATTTGGGGTGTCAAAGGTGTTGAAATGTGGAGCTGTTATATTTTGGGACAATGGGACTGTGGATGTGTGGTAGACCATGAAACTATCATGCCACAACTTCTTATGCACTACCACATACCCCAACAGTTTGCCCACAATCAAACAGGTTTTTTGTAATCAATTTAGGAGAATGATCTGGTCCAGGTGCTGGAAAATTGTACTTTTTTTTTCCGGCACCCATCCAGTTACCACCACTTTTTGGGTTTCCTCAGTCCCAGTGCCTCCTTTTTCACTGGGAACCAAGGGAAACACTGCTCACAGCTCTGTATTACCTTCTCCCTCTGGTTTGACATGATTTTGACACCATCTGGACCAGATCCAGAATTTTCTTGTGTGTTTTTTGGGTAGAGTTGGTTTGACCCCCAATTTTTTGCTACAACAACCTTGTTGTTGGAGTGCCCCAACAAAAAGCCACTGCCAGAGAGATCTCGAAAAGGAAATTTGTATTTTTCAGTCTTTGATAACGGTAAAATTACTTTCTTTAACCTCCACTCTGCACTACAGCCCTCCTGGTGGCGTGGACACCAGAGCCAACAAGTTCCTCTACTCCACCCCAACCCAAACAAAAAAAAAGGGGGTAATTTTCAATGGAAAACCACCACGCAGTCACACTCCTTCCCCGTGATGGCTCCGAAAAAGACATTCCGAGCCTCTTCTTAAAAAACCAGTTTTTTCCCGGTGCGCCGGATTGTGGGATACAAGAAGCAGGCCTCCCACAATTCAGCACACCGAGAAAAAACTGGTTTCTTAACAAGATGCTCGGGCATGAAACTTTGCATCCACCACGGGGAAGGAGTGTGACTTGTAGTGGCAACATTGGTCCTGGGTAAGGTTATGACTTCGTGGTGGTGTTCCATTGAAAATTACCCCCTTTTTTTTTGTTTGGGTTGAAGCAGGAAATCCACTATCCGATAGAAAGTGTCCTCTCCACCCACGTCACCCACCTCATGCCTATTTCCTCGCTGATGACACGCGCCGTCGGATCCCTCGCGGGACGTGCCCACAGTCTCACCTCTGTCATCCAACTGGAGATCGATAAAAATGACAGTTTGGAGACAGAAATAGAGTGGGACGAGTTTTTTTTTACTGTACACTCTTCTTGTATTCAACATATTTTTGTTCTCTCATAGTTTCTTGGTTCTAAAGTAGTCACACAGTCCTCCAAGGAAAGTGTGATTTGTTCCAAATAGAATTTCCTCATAGCTCTTCGTTGGTTGTTGAGCCTTTACTTGGTTGTTTTTCATCTGAAGGAGTGACATAGCACGGACCCATGGAAGTACTTCCATGGAATGTGATGCGCCGCTTGTCAACCAATCGGGATACCTGGTTAGGTGTAAGAAAAATTGAAGGATATTAAGCATTCTAACCGGTAGTCATCGGCGCCCCTTGCTCCAGTTTGTATTTGCTGCGTGCACACAGAATAACAAAGTTGCTTCAAGGACATTGAATTCGCTGCCGCATTCTTCAAGGCAGTAAATTGTTGTGGCTTTTCCATTTGTTTGTAAGACTAAAAGAGGTTACAAACAGCCAAAATTTCCCTACGAACCTTATTAATGTGGTGGTTATTGAAAAATAAAAACCCCTGTGAAGCAACTTGCGCGGAGTAAGTTGTCAAAACAGGCATATCCTGCACAAAGGTAAATGAGGAAGAGGACTATAAACAGCATTTACAAAAGATCTCTTCTCCAATGTGTCCGAGAAAGACAAAAATTCGAGTGAGCTGGCGATGTCATCTATATCAGAAAAAGTTCCCAAGTAATTCTCGTGGACAAACGCGGTGAAGATATCTGATGGAGCACAGACCTGGTTGTTTTGTTGGTTGGGATTGTTTTCTGGGTTTTAATGTTACTCGCTCTAATACAGCAGAAGCACTGTTCTTCAATGGGAGCCTGAAGTTTGCGTGCATAGGCTTTCGTTTGGAAGGTAACTGGGACTGCGGAATCCCTGCAACAAATAAGAAGCGTAGGCATGGAGAAGTGCTATACGTTTGCAATAGATAATCTTCCCAACTGCGTGAAGGAGGTTAAGAGATTGGTCCCGATTCCCAATTGAGGACTTATTTACAGGATGGGGGGAGAGGTATTCTTGACTGCAACAACAGTAGAACTGTAATGCATTAATAGCTGTTCTGATATCACCACCACTGCAGTTTTGTTACAGGGGTTGTATCTTGCAAAAGCTAGACCTGTTTTCTGCTAGCATCGAAAGAACCGTATTGGAGATCTGGGGAAACCCTTCCATGAGTGCCACCCGCCTAAGTATTTTCTCCATCATTGTTGCTGTCACTGGATTGACACTGGAGTAAAGCTTAACAAGCGTCAAGGTGGTTTGACAGGCGACCTTATTACACTGACTCCAGGATTTGAAAAGAACTCACGAGAGACGACTTCGTACAGTAAAGATGACGATTCAATTGAACTGTAAACATCATTCATGATGAAGACCAGAGGCATTCTTCCGAATTGCAGAAACCTGTGTGCTGTAAAATTGAAGGAACCACGAAAAATATTTTTACCAGCGTAGTGCTTCTCTCAGTTTATTGGCCTGTGGTAGCCCTGCAATGTGAGGGAAATCTTCCACTACCAGAATTTTACGCCCTGCCCCAGACAAAAGATCACGCGTTCTATTTATGGAGGAAGAAAAATTACTTTTAAATTAACCTCAAACATTTAACATAGTTAGAGAGCCACACCTACCGGGAAGTGTTTCTCAGCCACCCCATAAACCGCTCGATGACTGGAGTGTAATCCTCGGTTATACAATCCGAATTCAATGTCGTGTCATATGAAGGAAGCACCCACTCACATGGTACCGCTTTTACGGACTTTGATAGTATGTGTACCATAGCAGTTTTACCAGAGCCAGATGGGCCAGTGAGACACAACATGCGTTTTCCCTAGGATGAGTGATGAGGGGAAAAAACTTCAGTGGGAGTGTACCGAACTAGTGCCAATGTTCTTAAAACTGTTTACTAGCCATGCCTTGACATCAGCAACCTTCTTTGGATTGACCACTAATTCTTCCTGTGCAGATAAGTCGAAGACTCGGGTGAATGAATGTACCTCTGTCACAGGGGAATACTTGGTAAACCATATTTCCGTTTTAGTAGTGTTCGACTGGCCTTTTGTACTGGATAGCGCACATTTCTTGGTTTCTGAAAGAATCGACGTTGGGTGCAGGGAAAGTGGCGGCGAGACTGGTGAATGTCTAATCCTCTTTGAGTGTGGCGCGTGAAGTTCTGATCCCGCATACGCGGGTGACAATGCGGGGTGTGAGTTAGGACTCAAGGGATTGGAAAGCCTGTCAAGTTGACCGCGTTTTCGACAGGAGATTCCATGCTTGGATCCCGTGCTAATGGAAGTTGTTTGAACACTCAACTGGCCGCCGATTACGTGCCTAGTGGGGTTTGAAATCCGCGTGTTGTGCAAGTCAGACTTTGAAGGTTCGGTCAAGTCAAAAGACAATTTCTTGGGACGACCAAATGCAAGATTTCCTGTAATGTCTAAGTCATGAAATTGACGTGTGAAGTGTCCGTTGTCAGGTTGAGCATTGACAGTTGGGGTTGCTCTCTCCACATAGGAAATAGGAGCAGTTCCTTTCAGTGGGGATGACACAGTCTTGTGTGCGCTTCTGAGGGGTGTAATTGATGTATGTGGAATCTCAGTGAATTGTGGGCCACAATTAGCGTGCAGTGTAACAGGTGGAACGGTGGGATGTTCAGAGAAACAAGCCTCCTTGCTTGGGTTTCCTTCAGGTCTCGTTACTTCAGGTGCGCTAGGTGAAGTGTCTTTGGGGAAGGAATGCTCCACAGATGGAGTGCTATTGGGAACAGTTTCAACTTGAAACCCTGTGCACTGGCCTGGCCCAACTGCTTCACCTGAAGAAATCGCAGTGGGTGCAACGCCCACTTCTGTAGGATTTTTTGGCATGGGTGTGCTATTTTTGATCACGTCAACCATCACATCAAAGTTCAGTATTGAGTCATCATCGTCCTCAGAGATGTTAAATAGGTTTGCTGGCGGAGACGTGTTGATGGGGGCATTCTCGCTGTCTCGCCCAGTGCTGTCCGTGGGGCTCTGCTTGGGTGTCAAGGGCGGTGATGGTGTAGGGCTGGTGCGCCTGAACGGCGACAGGACCGACGCTGGTGATTCCTCCAAAGTCCCTTGCAGATACTGAGCGGCCTGCTGGCACCACACGACGCAGTTTTCATACCGCGCGGCAGACAGCGAGCGCACGCAGCTCGCGGTACCTGTGTGCTCATGCACCAAGTTATTTAGCAGCAGCCTCTGTAGCGCACTCGCGCTGTCCCTGTGACATCTCTTCCTCTCTGTGCTTCTGACCGCAGCAACGTGAGTCCGCGCAGCCGAAGCGGCGTGAGCACCGAAATCGGCTGCCCCATAATGACGAAATGGGGGAGCAACCACATGTAGATCGGCGCTCCTGGGAGGAGGTACTCCCACCACCTCGGCGTCGCCGTCGCCAGAGTCGACATCGATAACAGCCACACAACGGTCGGACGAAATGCTATCAGGAGGAGTCCTTTCATTCTCGTGCTGCTGATCCTGGACCTGCAGCCCGGCGTGTCCCTTCGACGGACGCGACATCGCGGCACTGCTGCGGTGGTGGCGATTATTATGGGAATGGGGGCTCTGGCTGTGACCGTGATGCCTAGCGTGTTCTCGTGGGGTCGGTGTTGCTGATGACGGCGTTGCTGTTGTTGCTGCTGCCTTCGCTGGTGTTGTTGCTGTACAGTTTTTGTTTACGTCGTGGCGGTGACTGGTCAAGTGATTGTGGGACGAACGTGGCGCGTAGTTGGCGCCGGTCGGCTCGCGGGAACGAAGGTGCCTGCGATGGTTGCTGTATTGGGCACCACTACCCGGCGACGGCATTATGGGATGCGCCAGTTGGTGGTTTGGGGTGTCGCACTCGTGTTGCTGTGGTGGGGTTGGTACTTGGTAGTCAGGAGATTCTATAGTGGGCGCTGGCGACGGGGGGTACGCCAACGTATCGTCCATTACCAGGGCCAATTATTGCGACGGTAAAATTAATTCAATCTGCCATTCAACCGAGTTCTGGCCTGTGATCATGGCATAAAAAACGATCACCGAAGTTGTTCGAACGCTAAGACAACCAGAGCCAGCGTCTGTCTCTGGATTTTCCTGTTGCGTTGGTCAAGCTTTGGAAGTCCGGAAACTCAAGAGGTGATGAGGCTTCAGTGAATTTCTGCCCCTAACAGTTAGGGTGACAAAAAAGAGAATATCCGGTGAGGGGCTTGTTTTTTTGCAACGCTTTAGGAAGTGCTCAAAAATCTCTCAGAATCCCAAACGTAACTTATATTGAAAAAACTCACAAAAAAAAAAAAACAAACAAATGCATGTCTCACATGGTGCCTTAGGTACATTGCCGTGGTGTGTGCTGAGTCTGTGGAAGAGAAGGAGGCTTATGTATTAGAATTAGAATGTGAATGGAGATTCTTTTGTTTCTGCTGCTGTTCATCGGCGATTCTGGCGAGGCCGAAGATCGTTGGTTCTTGGAAGAACTGCTCCATTGTGATGAGGATTCCATGTGAAAGCATCATCTTGGAAACCCTGGTTAGGATAATGGAGTTCCCGCCGGCATGGAAGAAGTTGGTCCTGATTCCACCTGAGAATCCAAATGCCTCCTGCCAAATATCACAGACCAGCTTCTCATTCTCTGTTATTGGTGGTTGCTCCCCTTCTTCTTGCTCTTCTTCTTCCTCGACCATTGCCTCTAGTGCCTTCCTGTCTGTTTTGCCGGACCTGCTCACGGGCATTGAGCTCAGGAATGTCATGGTGCTGGGGATCATATATTGCGGAACTTTGGTGGCCATGAAGTCCAGGAGTTCCGATTCCAGGCCTGGAACAACCACTTTGGTGAATGCCGGTGTCCCTTCGAGATCAACTCCCTTCTCATCGAGTACGTCCTGTGACGGGACAACGTAACCAGCAAGGTATTTTGAGCCATTTCTGCTGTTGGTCTTCATGACAACAGCTGCATCTTTCACGCAAGTGTGCGTGTGAAGTGTGCTTTCAAGCCCGCCAAGTTCGATCCTCAGCCCGTTCAGTTTTACCTGGAAATCAATCCTTCCAACAAACTGGAGCTCCCCGTTGCGGTGTAGGATTCTGCCCAAATCACCTGTCCGGTAAATCTTCCCCGCACAGAACGGAACATTGACAAACTTTTCTGCTGTCAACTGTTCCCTATTGATATATCCCTTTCCAACTGCAATCCCCCCAATGCAAATCTCGCCAACGCTTCCAAACGGCACTGGGTGGAGGTTATTGTCCAAGAGGAACACCTTCGCACCCGGCACAGGTTTTCCAAGAGGTGTTGGCCAATGAATCGGTGCCTTTGGATCGAACTCCTCTGTTGTCCAGAACGTTGTACTGCATGAGGTTTCGGAGGGCCCGTAATGATTATCAAGGACTGTCCTCGGGAAAACCTTCATAAAGTTCCTCACGAGTTCCCAGTGCAGTGCCTCCCCTCCCGTGATCGCGTGCCTAAGAGCAATGGAATCTGGTTCCAGGTGCAGGGATTCAGCAAGGGAAATTATCTCGTTGAGCATAGTGGGGACCGTGTCCACCAAGGTGATCTTCTCTGAAACGATCAGCTTGAGGATCTCCTCCGGATCTTTGATGTGTTCAGGTCGCTCTGGGAGCACGACTGTGCACCCACTCACACATAGTGAGAATATCTCCCCGATGGAAGCGTCGAAGTAATATGGGGTCTTGTGGAGGCAACGGTCGCTGGCGGTCCCTTGCAGGTCTGTTGTGTGAAACCACCGCACATAGTTGGTGGCCCCGAGGTGGTTGGTTACTGCAAGTTTCGGAATTCCAGTGGAACCAGACGTCGGGATGACATAAATGCTCTCCTCTCCTGTCTTGATTGGGCATGGAGGATTCGTGACTGGTGAGTGTACGTATTCAGTACCATCAAGACTGATGACTGGAAATTCGTCTCCGCAGCTTGAAGGAATCAGGTCTAGGAATGAACTTTTGGAGATCAGGATGACTTTGGGTTTGGCATCGTTTAACAAGGATAGAATTCTGTCTGAGGGAGAGTCTAAGTCGATTGGAAGGTAAGCTCCTCCGGACTTGAGAACTACGTAAATTGCCACGAATAACTCAAAGGATATGTCCGACAGGATTGCAATAAAATCGTTGGGTTGAATACTGTACTTATCGATGAGGAAGTTGGCGAGCTGGTTGACTTGACAGTTCAGCATGTGGAACGTCAGTGTTTTGCTCCCCATCTTGAGTGCTACGCCTGTGGGGTGTTTCTCAACTTGCTCCTCGAAAAGTGTCATCAGTGGTTTGAACGGTTCCACAGGGGCTGTGGAGTTCCACTCCTCGATTCTCCTTTCCTCTGCTGGTGCAAGTGAAACAATTTTCCAGATCGGATCAGAGGGCACAGAGACAGCGCGCCGGATCAGTATCTCCATGAACACCGCCATAGATTCAACTGTTTCGGTGTCAAGAATATCTCTGGCGAACTCGAAGTTCAGTTCCAGTGATGATTCCCGCTGGGTGGCCGAGAGTGTGAGGTCGAACTTGGTGAGTCCTTCCTTAGTCATCGGGATTTCCCTGACTCCTTTCACCCCTGCCATCGAGAACGTGGACTTGTCCAGCAAGTTCCACTCGTCCATCGTGAACATCACTTGAATAAGAGGTTGCACGCTCAGCCTCCTCTCCACACCAACAACTTCCACCACCTTGTCAAACGGGACATCCTGCGCTCCCTGTGAAGCCATCACCTTCCTGCTCACTTTGTCAAGGAGTGATGCAAATCCCTCGTTGTTATCCACAGACACCCTGATAACAAGTGTGTTGACAAAGAACCCAATCATCGATTCCACGCCAGGGTAATGCCTGTTGGCTGTCGGAATCCCAACTACTATGTCTCCCTCACTTTCCATCCTGCTGTATCTGTGCAGGAGTGCCTGGAACACCGCGAGGAGTGTGCTGAAAGGCGTTGTTCTGTGTGATTGGCCAAGCTGTACGAGTTCTTGCCAAAGTGCAATCGGGACTTGGTAGATGACTGTGCCGGCTTCGTAATTTCTCTTGTTTGTCCTTGGCCTGTCCAATGGAAGTGCCGCAACCTCCGTGACACCTTCGAGGTCTTTCTGCCAGTATTCAAGCTGTTTCCCAAAGTTGTCACTATCCAAGAATTTCTTTTGCCAGAGTGCGAAGTCGACGTATTGGACTGCGAGTTTTGGAATGAGGGGAACAGCACTTGAGGTAGATGCAGTTGTTTTCCTCCCAACACCGTTGTTGTAAGCTTCTGTCAAGTCCTTGAGGAATACACCCATCGACCAACCGTCCGAGATGATGTGGTGCATGCAAACAATCAGACCACACTTTTCTTCATCGACCTTGCAGAAGGTCATCCTCAGGAGTGGGCCTGTCTGCAAGTTATATACTTTTTGCGACTCCCGAGCAAGGATTGATTCCAGCCACTTTTCTTTTGGGATTCCATTAGTACTAAACACTGCCGTTTGCATTTCGAAAGAGCTATCCACATCCTCCTCAGAAATTATGATTTGGTGGGCTGTAATGTCTCCCGCAAAGCGGGTTCGAAGGGATTCGTGGCGAAGAACAACAGAACGCAGTGCTTGATGGAGGAGAATGCCATCCAGGACTCCTTCCAATTCCACACCCCCACACATGTTGTATTGCGTTGATCCAGGAAACATTTTGTCGAGGAAGAAAAGCCTCTGTTGTGCGAAGGACAACGGTATCTCTTGTGGCCGTTCTTGCTTGTCCACCACTGCCATAGGTGTTAAATTTCCTATTCTTGCGGCAATTCCCTTTATTGTTCTCCCTTCAAAGAAGTCTCTCAGGGTGAGTTTGATTCCTCGCTTCCGTGCTGCTTCCGCCGCTCTGATGACGTAGAGTGAGGTTCCACCCGAACTGAAGAAGTCCGAATTTGACTTTAGTACCGACACAAAAGCGGACGGTAGGGCATCTCTGAGGCACTGGACAAGAAGTTCCTCAGTGGGTAAAAGAGCATCAAAACTCGGAGCTGGCGATGGTTGTTCCGCACCAGGAACTGGGAGAGCTTTCCTGTCCAGTTTTCCAGTTGGTGTGAGCGGAAGTTGAGGAAGCAGTGTGAACGTGCTCGGGACCATGTAGGGTGGAAGCAGCGACTGCAGGAGTGCTGTGATCTCCGCTTTTACAGTTGCCCTTGAAGTTGACGTGGAGGCAGAAGGGAGGGAGGACTTGTCCTTCGGAACGAGATAAGCTGCAAGGAACTTCACACCAGGTGTGTCCTCCCTGACGATCACAGCACACGATTCAACGGAGACGTTCTTCAGAATTGTACTTTCAATCTCACCCAATTCAATCCTCAGACCGTGAAGCTTCACCTGGAAGTCAACTCTCCCGTGAAATTCAACATCACCACTCGGGAGGAGCCTCCCAAGGTCACCTGTCCTGTAAACAATTCCATCACTCGCTGGCGCACTCACGAACTTCGAAGAAGTGAGTTCGGGCCTGCTGAGGTATCCCTTCCCAACAGACACTCCCCCAACACAAATCTCACCAACAACCCCAATCGGAACTGGTTGCAGGTTCCTGTCAACGATCACCACCCTCACGTTCGGGATTGGCTTCCCGAGTGGAACCACTGCGTTGTTGGTTTCCATCTCGGGGTGATTCTTGAGCGATTCCGAGCAGTCGAGGAACGTTGTGCAACACGATGCCTCTGATGGGCCGTAATGATTGTGGAACGTGATGTCTTTTCCAAGGCAATCAAACACCCTGTGGACCAGTTCCCAGTGGAGTGACTCGCCTGCGGATATTACAGCTCTCAGGGAGAATCTGCACTTTCCTGCCAGAGCCACGGTTGAAATGAACTCACGAAGCATCGTTGGAACCAGAAGCAAGACAGTGACTCTGTTGTCCCTCACCAACTGTAGGAGCTGCTCCGGATCTTGGTGAGCACCAGGAGGAGCAATCACGACGCATGAACCGGAAACGAGGGATGCAAACACCTCGAGGGCACATCCGTCGAAGAAGACCGGTGTCTTGTGGAGGATCCTGTCTTCGGTTGTGAGTTTGTATTCGTCCCTGAGCCACATCACAAAGTTTGCCACACCGAGGTGGTGATTCACTGCTGCCTTTGGTTTCCCTGTCGATCCAGACGTGAAGATCGCGTAAACTTCTTCTGATCCTGTCTCGATGTTGTGTGGTGGATTCGTTGTTGGGAACGATTTCCACAAGTCACCATCCTCCAAAATCGAGATCACTTGGAACGGCTGTTCAGGTGGGAGCTGTGATCTGAGTGACTTGTGTGACAGGATGACAACGGAAACAGGTGAGATGTCTTCGAGGATCGCGGAGATTCTGTCGGGGGGTGATTCCGGGTCGATGGGAACATATGCTGCTCCCGCCTTGAGAACACCGTAAAGTGCAACGAATTGCTCGATTGACCTCTCTGCGATGATTGGGATGAACTTGCCTGGCCCAACAGCCTCGGGGTGTGTCGATTTGAGGAAGTGTGCAAGTTGGTTGGTCCTGTTGTTAAGTTCCTCGTAAGTGACTGTTTTGGTATTGAACTTCAGTGCCGGCAAACTCCCATGCTTTAAGACAGACTCCTCGAACATGAAGTGAACTGCCTTCTGTACTGCAAGTTCAGTTTTTTCCTTTCCTGGGAACTCTTTGTTTGTGGTGTTGATTTCTGTGAGGAATTGCTTGTCAGAAGGTGATACTTTGTCAAGGTCAGAAATCTTTCTTTCATTGACCGGGTCAGACACAACGCTTCCAAGGAGATGCTCAAAGCAATCTCTCACCCGAGAAAGGTCTCCTTGTGAATGTATCACCGTGTTGTAGTCAAAGCACAACTTGATGACTTCGACTTTGTGGTGTTGGGAAGAGGGTGAGAGTGAGGCACACTTTGCTGCAGACAGCGATGACAGGGAAGCAGTCAGAACCAGAGGGTAGTGTGACTGCTCACTCCCTGAATAACCTGTCACACTCAACCCCTTCAAGCTGTATTGTTCGAAGCTCGGGATCGGGAAGTTCTGGAATACAAAAAGGGTTTCAAACAAAGTCTGCACCTCTGGGTGCCTCCTTCGTACAATCTGTGTGATTTCCCCAAGGTGAACAGACGAGGCGTGTTCTGTCATATCAAGAAGGATGTGCCTGTGGAGTTCCTCAAGGAGGCTGCCAACTGTAGAAGTGTTGGCTTGCACCCTCAAACGAACCGGTATGGTGCAGACAAACAGGCCAACACCTTCACCAATGTTGTCCACTTCATCGGGCCTCCCTGACAATACTGTGCCGAATGTGGCATCGTCAGACGTGTCAGAGTGCAACCACCCTGCCAGTGTGTGCAGGACGAGCCCCCACGTCAGCTGCAGCACAACGTTCACTGTTGTGTTGTGTGACTTGGCAAACTCGTGAACCTTCCTTGTGAGTGTGGTACCAATCTCAAAACGGAACGACTGGTGTGTGTCCTCCTGCGCTGATTCATTTGCGCACTTGATGCTGATGTTCTTTTCACTGTTCTTGATGTTGGTTGGTGATATTGCGGTAGTCAAGCTGTAAAACGGAAGAGGAGTGGGTTCGGAAAACCCATCAAAGTACTTCTCCCAGTACTGCACTCCTTTTTTGTTATCCCTTACAGAGAGCCACTTCATGAAGTTGTGAACCACAATGCGTCCTCTCAATTGTCTTGGAGGCGACCCATTTGAAGAAGACGACGACATAGAGGAGTATGTCTCGTGGACCTGGTGGATGATGTTTGCTGTGCTCCACCCGTCAGTGATTACGTGGTGCACTTCGCAGATGAACGTATGGCGAAATGGCGGCGCGAGAGTGGTTGTACCTATGTGGCTGACAACATGACACCGGAGCAAGCTTGGCTTCTCAAAGTCGAAAGGTGCAACCTTCATCTTGGCTGTAAATTGAATCAACCGTTCATCGGGCGTTCCACTGCTTGCTGATTCAATACCTGTCAGATCGGGTTGGTCCCAGTCTAGGTCGACGTGTTTGAAAACAACTTGCACAAACGGATTTTGGTCAGAACAGTCGGTTGTGGTTGGGGCGTGGAAAAGAATTGAAGAGCGGAGAGCAGGGTGGTCATCAACGACAGCTTCCCAGGCCCTCTTGAACAACCCAACATCGAGATCGCCCTGATAGTCAATACGTAGCTGTGTATTGTATAGTCCTCCTCCCCGTTCTTCATATTGCTGGGAGTCCTTATCTCCACCAGCGAAGCACTGAAGCAAGATCCCGACTTGGTTTGGTGTTGCCGGGAACACAGACTCAACTTGGTCCTCGGCGATTCCTTTCTCTTTCAATAAACTGAGGAAACGTTCAGGAATGGCATCGGCTGGAAGACAAATCATCATTTTTGGGTCCGGAAGGTGGTGATCTGATGAAACAAGGTTTACAGTCACTTTAGCAGCAATAATCCTCCCAATAGTTCTGAGTTCAAAGAAATCCCTCAGTGTAACATTCAAACCTCTCATTCGTGCCTTTGATGCCGCCTGGAGAGCCATGATGGAGTCTCCACCTGCTTGGAAGAAGTCCGTGTCCAGAGTCAGTGCTGATGATCCACTTGGAAGAGTTTCCTTCCAACAGTTCAACAGAACCCTTTCCTCTTCGCCAATGGTGCTTTCGTTAAACGGGGATCTAGATGTTGAGGGATTGGCTTCTACAGCACTTGGAATCGGCAACGACTTTATGTTGAGTTTGCCTGTCGAAGTGAGTGGGAGCTGTTCCATCACAGTGTAGGTGCTCGGGACCATGTACAACGGAAACTTTGACTCCAGGAAGTTTCTCACTTCAGAAATAAGGGAAGAAGAACTGTTGCTTGAAGCAAGAGATTTGTCCTTCGGAACGAGATAAGCTGCAAGGAACTTCACACCAGGTTGGTCCTCTCTGAGAACTACGGTACAAGCTTCCACCATTCCATGACTGTGAATCACTTTCTCGATCTCACCCAATTCAATCCTCAGACCGTGAAGCTTCACCTGGAAGTCAACTCTCCCGTGAAATTCAACATCACCACTCGGGAGGAGCCTCCCAAGGTCACCTGTCCTGTAAACAATTCCAT
>JAHLWZ010001180.1:0-13923 GCA_020536535.1 Pelomyxa schiedti | reverse complement strand
GGATTTTGCCAGAAGGTACCATATCTTAAATCGAAAATTGTCACAGAATCGAAATAGGCAGTGCCACCGCCAGCTTCGGGTAATCAATCATTCACATCTAAGCAGCAGTCACTTCCAACACTGCACAGTTCTCAGGTGGATATAGTCACACACATTGATACGTCACCACTCAACAGGCATTGCCTGAGATAGTCAAACAAGGGCGCCCAATTAAGACGCGTTCGTTGTACGAAATAACACACGGTGAACGTGATAAAGTGGAAAATCAAATACCGCAAACTCGAAGTCTTGGCTGTCCCACTCGTGTCTGGTGCTCATTTTTCGGGGAGTATCACTTCGCCGTTGTCGTCCAGGGACCCCGAGGGAGGCCCTTTGGCAACCAATAGAGTCCGTCCTCCACTTCAGATTCCGTCCTGGTACTCCAGTTCAGATTGGTGATTGGTTCCTCAGACCCTGGGAACTTCCCATCAGGCGAAAATCTAAAATTCTAATTTTCTTTTTTTTTTGGTTTTGCCGGAACCACACAAAGTTAATTTACACCTCACACCTCGAGGTGTCGCAAGGCACTCGCCACACCATGATTACAAAAAAAACAACAACGACAGCGGAGATGGTAGCAGAGACGATACCACAACACAAGGCAGATCTTACATGGGTGCTGTGTTGCACTGTGCATTGTTGTAGAGTGTCTAGAGTGTGGTGTGGTGGTGTGATACTGAGGTTGCTATGTGTGACAGACTGAGGGATGGGAAGGAGAGTATATAGTATGGTGGAGATTGTGTGTAAACCTGTATATTTGTTGGTGGCAATGAGACAAGTTTTGGTGGAATGACTGTGTCAAGACTGTACATTGGATGGCAACAATTTTTGACTTGTTTCGTGATACTATGTAAGTAACTTCCTGTACTCTCAAAGTATCACAAAATCAGTCAAAAATTGTTGCTCTATCCAATGTACAGTCCTGACACAGTGGTTCCACCAAAACTTGTCTCATTGTCACTGACAAATATATATACAACAGGTTGTGTGTCAATCCTCCTTTTACACATGATCACCACTGTACTATATACTCTTGGTGTATTTACTGGTTACAGTCATGGACAGGCATTATCTTTCCAATGAACCTTGCTGTGTTGATTGAGATGGAAAACAAGAATATGAGCATATGGTTTGAGTTTGGTTTCATTTCCTGCTTTTTACCCAAAAATTAAATTCACTAAAGACTCTATTTCTCCATAGACCTATTAATACACAATTACACTTACTTGAAATTGGCAGGAGTGGCTGGGCACATGAGTTCTGTTAGTTTCTGTGGGCTTGAGAATAAGCCCCACAGAGGAAGAAACTGAGAGTGAAGAGAATAAAGGGTTCTCTTGTTTGTTCTCGTTGTTGTTGTAAAGGGATAAAAAGGGAGTGTGTAAAATCTTGCAGAGTGGTTGTGTGATTGGGTTAAAAGGCTGTGATGTTCAAATGGATTCTCAGACCAGTGTGCATGTAATCAAAACCGCCTGCCACGTTGTTGTTGCTGTATTTGTGCACCCAGCTGCGCTGTGTGCTGATCATTACCTTTGCTGTCTCATTCTGGTAATAGTTCAGATTCGGCAGTTTCTCCAATCCCACTAAAGCACACCAGACTTTAGAGCCTCACAAGGCCGAGTTCGTGTACTTGTGGAAGTACACAGTTCCTAAATAATAAGTCCTAGTTTGTGCCCTTGTGCATTGCAAAGTCATTTGGTGTTTTGTTGGACTTCTGTGGGCACACCCACTATGACTATACTCTAGACTGAGGACCCAACCTGGCCCAAGAGTCAACGAAGAATAATAGAGACCCCCCAAAGTTATCCCACTTTATTCCTTAGAAGACCGTCGACTACTACACTTCGCAACTTCATCGATTCGAATTAATCGGTTTTCTGGGAATTTGACTTTCTTGGCAATGAGTGGCGTTGAGGGCGAGAGTGGGTTGCCGATAGAACAGTGGCTAATGGGAGACGACGATGAGGGGAGTGAAAACGAAGACGAAATACCGCTGTCGTCCAGCGACGAAGACGTAATCCCTGAAGACCCAAGGGAGGAAGAAGACTGCCATGAGACTTTGCCCGCGTATCCCACAATTGTCTCCGCCGCAACAGCTCCTACGACGACTACTAGCCCGCCCACCGCTGCCGCGAGTGTTGTTTCGTCTAGTGACGGGAATAGTGCAACCACCCCGGCGTGGCGGACTACTATTACGACGACTGTGGGCACTAGAACGACGAGGCGCGCGGCCGACAGGATCGTCGCGGGGTGCTTCGCGGAATTCGTCGATGGCGGCGGCCGCGGCAGGGCAGCGGTGCTGCAGGGGTTTGAAAAAGCCGCTGCTTTGGCTCTTGGCGGCGGTGACGGAGCAGGCATTGGCGGCCCCCACGTGGGCGGCACAAGTGGAATTGTGGGAAGGACGCGCTGTGAGGAGGGCGATAAGGGATCGAGAGATCGGACTGATTGCGTGATATGTTCAAATGGTGTGTGATTCTATTTCTGCCGCTCAATCAACTGGGGCTCGTTGTTGCTTGTGTGTTGTTCCTGGAGCATGTGGATTCCACAACTGGTAATTTCTTCTCAGTGTGTAGATATGATCCCATCAATCTTGTACTGAAAGAGCGCCGCTGCCGGTCCATCTTATCAGCGGTACTGGGGCATGAGCCAATAACAATCACATCAGCCCCCATAGAAATTGGCATATCATGCTGTGGTCTGGGTGTCACTGTACCAGCAGGGTATATGCTGTGCCTGGCATTTCAAGATGCTTTTGATTTATCTCGTAATCCTGAAACTGCACTTTTGGTACTGGCTTTCATAACTATGTTATGGGGGTCCACTCACATCAGAACAACCTAAAAAGGGTCTGGGTTTTATGGCTCAAGTATATGAGTTGCTTGGAAATGCCTCCAAGGGAATCACCTTACGGAAGCAACTCCGTAAGGCTGGAATCAAATCTCCGCCACCTACTCCATTCAATCTGACTAATTCGGTTTGTTGGGTGGGGAAAAACCTTGCTCTCCTATTCACAACTCTCCAGTCGGATTATTCAGTCAGCGTCGATATAGAAGCAGATTGTCCACAGATAAGAAAAACGGAAATAATTGCCAGCATGCAGCTGTACACACAGTTGCCACTATCTTCATTTAGATCACAAAAGTACATGAATGATATTACCGTGGTATGTATAACCTGAAACACTGTTATGGCTTCCACTTGTATACCTGTGAGGTAATAAACAATAACAGAACGAACGGTGGTCACAACTACTCACAACTGGAAAACAAGTGACAATCAAGATGACAGAAGATATGGGGAGAGGATTGTTTGCTGCTTGTGATATACCCTGTGGATCAGTAATATTGATGGAAACACCTGCTGCGAGCGTGCCTTTCTTGGTTGAGGAGCTTTTTTTTTTTTGACTGTAAAGTTCTTATTAACTTTAGAAAGGCATGTGTGCCCATTGTATGCGTACAATCTGCTCTCCCTGTGTCTGTGCAAAATGTGGTGAAGCATACTGCAGTGAAACATGTAGGAGCGAAGCCCGGCATAAATACCACCAAGCAATGTGTCATTGCAGCAAACATCTGTCCAAATTGCAGGAAGCTATGTCCAATCAGGTGGGTCAAGTGCACTTACTTGGTTCCCCTTTTGATTAAGCGGTGATTCAGGACATCGGAACATGTCCGCTGGTGATGCTTGTTGCCCGAATCATTGCCATGATTTTGTCCAGGTAAATTACCCTCCCACAACAAAAACAAAGAGTTTCTGATCCAAAAAAAGTGACGAATGGAAAAATGGTTTGGTGCCAAGCACCCTGGAATTTGGCTTTCTACATCACTTGTCCTGTCATCCTCTTCCAAGAATTGTGTGCCTCGATCCATATTGGAACTCTTACCTCGCACTCCGGGAGGCGTTCAGTTTAGAATTTTTAGGTGTGTTTTCCCCAGTATGGATAACACACTCAACCACTACTTGAAAAGATGCATTCAATTTCCAGTGGTACGTTCAGCTGATGTCCATTTTGGAGGTGAACACTATCGGCATTATGGGTGGGGCAGCAGGTCACGCACTGTACAACACAGTCTCGTTCATCAATCACAGTTGCACCCCCAATTCACAGTGTGCATTCAATGTGGAGAAGGAAGGTGATTTAATTCTGATTGTGGCACAGGAGGACATCCCACAAGGGACAGAGGTTGGTTTTATGCTAGTACCACACAAACAACTCCTCATTATTTAACTTACACACTACAATCGTACAGATAACGATATCTTATGAAACCACAGCAACCGGGGAAGCAAGAAGAAACCATCTTTTTCAGTACGGAATCTCCCACACACCAGAATCGTGCACCAAATGTTGGATTTAAATCCCAACCCTTGCGATTCGAAGTCCATTGAGCCAACCAACTGAATTGTCCCCGAAGTACGGACTTCAGCATCCCCACCTTATCACCCACTTTTGATTTGAGAATGATCAAAAAGGCGTGAGAGGCTCCTACACAATTTCAAAAATCGTAATTCCACAAACGTACATAATTAAATAGTCTTTATCGCCGCGCGGATCAGTGATGGCCGACGCCACATCATCATCTACTACCACCACAGCCCCACCAGCGACTGCGTCCCCGTCCCAGGCACAGCCACAGGACGTCGCCCAGCCCCACACCCCCGACACTCCCCAACCCACACCAACAGCAACTTGCACGAGCACGAGCACGAACACCACCACCACGTCTTCGTCCAGTGCTACTGAACCCGCAGCAGCCACGACACCGACGCCTGTGGCATCGGCTTCATCCACCTCTGCCTCTGCCTCTGCCTCTGCTTCTGCTTCGGCGTCGGCGTCATCATCGTCATCGGGTGCGATTCCCGAGTCGGCTACGTCGTCGGGGAGGGTTCTTGCTTATGTTGAAGTGATCGCGGGGCTTGCTGCTATTCCTGGCGCAGATGCCATCGAAGTGGCCACTGTTAGGGGCTGGAAGGTATCTTCTTCTGGGCTATCTCGTTCGTTCTTCCTCCCTACTTTGTGCACATATCGGCTATCTTTGTCTTTGTTTTGCGTTTTATTTTTAGGAGAAGTTTTCTTATATCTCGCCTATCTAAATAGACACCTATTAGGTGGTTGTAAAAAGAAATCTTTATCACGTTGGCGATTATGTTATTTACGTGGAAATCGATTCCATTTTGCCGAAGTGGAAGTACTTCATTGAAGACCATCTCGAGAAAGTGAAGTTTCACATCAAGACGTGTAAGATCAGAGGTCAAATATCTCAGGGGTACATCTTTTCCTCTTGGTGTTTGGTCATTGATTTTCTTCTATTTAAGTTACTGTGTTCCATTCAAAGCACTTGATGATCACCCTGAGCGTGAGACCTTTGAAGTTGAGTCGCAACCCAGTGCTAAAGATCCTAGCAAAGTGATACCAGTGATACACTGGAAAACTACGAATGAGAGGCTTGCACTAGAAATTGGAACAGATGTAACAGCCTTACTGAAGATTGAAAAGTTTGAGGTTGCTTCATTGTTTGAGCATTCTCAATCACTAAACAAACAAAAAGATTGAGGATAAAGCAATAAGTGGAATCAAGCCAAGCGCCTCCTGGCCTTTCCCTCTTTATATTCGGAAAACGGGTTCTTCCTCCTGAGTGACCAACCCATCGTACTTACTTCACACAGACCAAATCCGCATTCAAAATCTTCCTGAATTTCCTGTACAATATGCAGATCTCACCTGGGAAGTGACTGAAAAGTTAGATGGTACCAGGTATTCTCCATACTATTCCCCTCATACTCTAAGCATGCACCCTGCAACAGTTTGACAGCATTCTACTATAATGGAGATTCTGGCATTTGCACACGCAATATGCGCATACCCCCTGCAACGAGTGAAACTCGCACAGCTCAGTCTGCGGCCGTACAAACTCTGGGAGCATATTCAATAATAGAAAAACTCACAGCACTCGGAAAAAATATTGCATTACAGGGTGAACTGATAGGTATTTTCCGTCTTTCTTCTTTTTTTCCCCTCACAAACGGGAAAAAAATAGGAGCGGGATTACAAACCAACGTCTACAAAATGACGAAACAAGCTTGGTATATTTTCGACATCTACGATATTGACGCGGGTCGCTATTGCACACCGCCAGAGAGAATGGCATTGCTAGCTTCCCTCGGACTCACTGCCTTGAGTGTACCAGTGGTGGCTACAATGTCTATACGAGGAATGACTGTACAATCGGTATGCTCTCCCTCATTTCCAAAAGTATTCCTACCTAACCCTAACTCTCCAAGATTTTGCAGTATGCTGATGGCAATTCCGCACTTAATAAAGCATCCAAGCGAGAGGGAGTAGTGTTCAAATCACATGCACTAGTAGATGGACAAGTAGTATCTTTCAAGTCAGTATCCAATGCCTATTTGCTCAAGCAAGGTTCTTAAATGTTCCAACACCAACCTTCAACCTGAACAACACTTGCCCAACCACCCCAAAAAAAGCCCTGCGCCGACTTCCACACCTCCCTTTTGGTGACCAACTTGGGGCGTTCCAGGAAGAATCAAGAACAATCATTTTCACTTCTTTTTTTTTTAATTTCTCGTGTCGCAACCTGGATGTTTGGGTGGGCTTCGAGGTTTTCCTTTTTGTTCCATGTTTTTCGTTCTTTTGTTTAGAATTGACAGACTTTGGGGCCAAAGCAAGACTCTAGACGAAGTACATTCTGCACCTTTGGTGTCAGAATCACGAATACGCGCGCAGACTGAAATGGTGCATTCTAGAATTCCATGTATGTGTTGCTATTCATTAATTCCAATCTGACCCTGCAATATTCTGTTTCCCACTGAAAACTTGGCTTTTTCCAACCCAGCAGGTTTTTGTTGGACTTTAGTAGGTTCTTGCCTTTATCTGATACTTATGAAGAGGAATTGCACTCAAAACATTTGGGCGATATATCCAGAGGTGGGTCGCAACATATTATTAGGTCACAGTGTATCCCAGGTAGCTTCTTTCTTTCGATGGACTTCGTTAATTCTGGCCAAAAAAAGTGAACACAGGCAAATTTCCTCCACGCAATGTAAATAACCAGAGCCAAGTGGCCATTAAGTGCGATGATGCACTTGAGCAGTGCAAATGTAAAATAGATGCTATGCAGTCTCAGCTTGATTCAAAATCAGCGCAAATTGAGGCACATATTCGACGATATGATCAGGCAATGGAGCTTCTTCAACAAGAAAAGGAACACCTTTTGCAATGTACTTCTTTGTTGCGCCTGCAGTCAAATAAACCCACTATTACATTTCTGAAATATGCTAGATGTTGGGCATATTTTTTCTCATTTCGACAATGGGTTTTGGAAAAACACTACGGACGATCCTGAATCAGTAACTATAAGCATTGCACTAGCTGGAGATGTGCCTTTTACTGCTCAGATCTGCCCTATATGCCCTTTGTACAAAGTCAGAAGACCCCTTCAATCCAAAAACTGACAGATCATAGCTTGTTACTACTTCTGTTCGAAATAAATACGGCCTAGATGAGTCGGACCAAGAAGTTTATGTAAATGGACAGTGTATCACTGGCTTACTCATAAATTACGACGAACTCTGCAGTGATATGCCCCCTCCAGACCCACAGTGCCAGAAATCTGTTTCATTTTCTGTTCAAGTATCTATCAAGGAAGGGAAAGAAGGAGGACCATTATTTGATTGCAATTCTCCCTGTCCTAGAGGAACAGAGAACGAGAAATGTGGTACACAGTTGGCCTTGACTACAAGTGTGAGGCTTCCAATAAAAAGACCAGGTATTACCGAAACGACCTTTAGAATACAAATTAATAGAACTACACAGAAATAGAATCTTATTTTCCCGATAACACTGGCCAAGGTAAATTATTTTATAATCATTCCCATCTCACATATGTCAGACCTCCTTAGAGGATTCACTGAGAGGACGGTTCGACCTTGTCTTTCTTGGTCAAATTGAATTGTGAACAGGTTCCTACGAAGTTGCGAAACTTTCCTGCTTAGACTTTGGTGCCTTACGAGTACTGGAAACACCTGATTTCGATGTCTCACGAGCAGAGGTTCTCTTAACTCTGTGGTCAATATCCTAATAAAGGGGCTAGGTTCGTGGCACTTGGTTTGGTAGCCTATCAACTGTTTTCCCGCGGGCGAATATTACGGGAATACCACACAAATACCGTAATAAAGGAATTGTTCTCAAGATGATGTACAATTACAAGATCAGGCCTGTAGCAACTCGGTGGCAAAACGATGCATTTGAGTGTGATTGCCGTGCCCTTGCCATCAACTCATTCTGGGGAGTTCCCAACGTGATTAATTATTGGCGAGATGTTATCCAGGTAGAGAACTCTTCACCCCGTTTCAGCACTCATTGTCACTCACATCTTTCCTAGAAAAAGTTCATTGCCACTTCACACGAATCAGCAGCGGTTGACACAAGAACAGCTTCTCCCAGAGGTGACTCTGAGATGTACAACAAAACCACTTTCATTCTACAAGAACTTCCTGTATGTTGTCTATCTGAGGCCACTCCACGAGACCTGCTACTTTCGGCATTCCAACTCCTTTGCACTGTGGAGCATTTCAACAGGAGAGGGTGGTTCCACATGGACATCAAGCAAGATAATATTCTGCTAATTGACCGTCCAGGCTTTGAGGGATCATTTACCGGCTTATGTAACTTTGGCTCCGCAATTGCATTAGACCCTCCATTGGAAACCTGCATTTTAGCGGCACCTCCGGGGACTATTCTACAAGGAAACATTTTAAATCGGGCTCCGGAACTGTTCAATCCCGCACTTACAAAGGGAGTCGTGCAATATGACCTCCGCAAGAACGACGTGTGGGCCCTGGGTTGCGCATTATGGGAGATGGTCTACAACCAACCGCTGTTCTCCACCAGCAACGAGGTACTCACAAAGCCGATCTCCCCCAATTCCACAACTCCCACAACTGCGAATCCGCACCATCACCCCGCCCTCACCACATTGATCCTCGGACTTCTTGAACGCAACTCCCATAAGCGGCCCACAGCCGAACTCGCGGCCCTCTTTGCCGGGCTCCATCTATTCCTACCTCCTGAAACACCATTGGAATCTCTTGAAGATACACTCCTCAGGGCCAGGATCGATGCACTTGCGGAATTGAAACATGCAAAAGCAAAACCAGCAGGAGTTCCAGTCAGATTGTTTCTCAAGTTGGTGTTTTTGGACAAAGCCACCCCTCAGCTACTTGCCCAGGCTGTAACATCTTTTTCCTTTGTATCTATACAAAAAAACAACAAAATGTAGAAAGCTTCTCCCAATTCTCTTGTTCCTTCCCTTTTTGATTGACTTGTTGGGTTGGCCAAAAGTGGACTGGTGTGTTGATTTAGGGATTTCCGTTGTTGGGGCTTGTGGTACTGACACTGGCACTGGAATTGGAATTGGTGCTGTCATTGACACTAAGAGTATTCACACTGACTACAGTATTGTCGGCAGGAGGGTTGGTGGAATTTACAATGGGTGGACTGTTCATTGGCGGAATTAATGTTGTAGCCTGGGCAGCCAGTTGGGTACGCAATTGAGTATTTTCTACCCGCAGTGATATGATTTCATGCTGTGCAAGTACCGATTCGGCCTGAAGATGCTCTACAAAAGTGGCATAATCTTTTTTATTGTTAGCGAGAGGGTGCTGGGGCTCTGTAAAGAACCTCGTATCGTTTGTGCGCTCTCATCTGCCCGGGCTCTGTAAACTGCCAGCTCCTGTTTCAGAGTTGCAACACTTCCTTCCTCTACCTTGATGCAAGTTCTGGTTCACTTTACAGAAGCGTTGAGGAGTGTGATTGAGTTTAAACTTCATTTAAATCCCTTTGTACCTGTTTTCCTAGTTCCTCATTTTCTTGTTGGAAGATTTTCAATCTGCTCTGCAGCTTGACTGCATAGAGTCTTTTTTGTTTTATCAGAGATACAGCGTATTTCTGTGGAGTTGCATACCCCTGTTGAGTTCTGTAGTGCTCAAGCTCTTCCTCGAGTGATTTCACCTTCGCTTCTCTTTCTTCCAAACGCTCTGCAATGGGAATTTAATATTTTACTACAAAAGAAATAGTTAATACCTCTCATTGTTACATAGTTGCTATTAACAACAGGATCAACGAGATTAGTATGTGTACCAGAACTCAGCTTGGCCTTTAATGCACCCAATTGTGCCTATCAAACCAAAGGAAAGGGATTGTTATTTCACACTTGCATTTTCAACTCCCCACCTTACAATCATCACGCAAATAGCGCTATAGAAATATAGACAGCAACTCCCACTCCCAATCACGCAGGCACTCACAACTGACCCTCCCATAACTCAACAACCTGCAATTCTACGATTTGGTTCTCCTTGGCCGCGAGACGTTGCACCATCACGCACTCTCGTCTCTTGTAGTCCTCAATCGTGCTGTTGCTGTTTGTAGATGCCGTAGGCGTGCTCCTCACAAGCGTCGTGGTACTTACACCTCCCATAATCGCGTCTATGGCTGCTGGCCTTTGCGTTGTGGTAAGGCCTGCCATGTTGCCGGTACCACACCACACAAATCACCCGGAAAAACACGAAAGAAATTGGGGACAGTTTGATTGGGTTTCTTTTTTTTCCTTTGGTTGATGTTTAGGAACGTGAGGAATTTGCTGCTGTGGTAGTGCCTGAGGTTGTGGTTGTAGTAGTGGTTGCTTGTGTGAGTTGTGCTGCTATGGGTAATGGGGCACCAATGAACTGATAAAGCTCTGGATTCACGGTTTGGTTGGCTTCATTGAGAACCTGGTGGTGTGGTAAGAAGAATGCTTGGCCTATGTATGTTTTGTGACATTATTAAAGGAAAACACACGTGAATTAGGTCGCGGGCGTGCTTGAAGTCTGAAGGAGTGAAAAATGTGTATGAAGTGCCCTCCACACTGTGCCCAAACCTCCCTATTAGAGTTATGTGTTGGTTTTGATTTTGGATGTAGTGTGTTCATTATTCCCAGAAATCGCTTGCACTAACCCAATTGGGTCCATAGGTGGTAAAGAACACATTCACAAACAAACAACACGATGGGAGAAGGAAATAAAAACAGAATAAATTGCACCAGTGCGTCCAATTCGGTGAATATAACCCTCGATTGTCAAAGGAAAGTCGTAGTTGATGACCTGTTTGTCAGCCAATTTGTGGAAGAATGAGATTCTAGCATATAAAAGGGTGAAGGTGGGTGGTCCGATTCTCAGAACTGAACCATTTGTGTAATAGAAGAGGAGAAAGAGGGGAGAAAGAAAAGAAAAAAAACTGTGTCATCTCACATATTTGATATCACGGACATCTGAACACAAGTTACGAGGTTAATCGTAGATTGTACTGCTTACCAAGCCCTCTAGCGGCAACATCTGTGGCAATCAAAATTGGAGTCTTCCCGGTTTTGAATTCCGATAAAACCCAATCCCTTTCCTATTACTTGTGAACAAACAAGATTACCGTCAACCAAGTAAACCTGTTGCGTTTTATCTAAAAAAATGGTCAGAAGGATAAAAACGTGGGATACTGACCCCCATGCATTGAAAGGGCAGGATAGCCATCTGTTCTCAAAGATCTTGTCAGAGTATCCGTCGTTTTTTTTGTATCAGTGAAGATGAGAATTTTTGATCCATCCAGTATTTTATCAAGAAGTTTCATCAGCCTGCAGTAATATTAATGGTAAATTGTTTCGTGAAAGACATACTTGTCTTTTTTGTCAGTTTCAGTGCATACTTCCACCACTTGTCGGACCATGTGTGTGGCATGAAGTTGAAGTGAACCAATTGTAACCTACTTGTAAGTTAAAGCACAAAATAGTTGAGATGCTTACTGTAATAGGATCCACAAGAAACTCAGCTGCAATCTCTTGTATTTCCTCAGGCCCTTTGAAAATCATCTAAAAGAATGTACGAAGGAAAAACTCACATGTGGCAGTCCACATAAGTGTCTGTCTGTCTGGTCGAATCTGTCCAACAATTCTTTTCATGTGACCTTCAAATCCCATATCCAGCATCCTGGAATTCATGAGGAGAGACAAAAGAGAGATATGCGTTACCTATCAGCTTCGTCCAGAACAAGATAGGTTACTCTCCGTAAATTTGTAACTCTTGCCTCAAGCATGTCGATAAGGCGACCAGGGGTTGCAATCACAATCTCGACTCCTTGTTGTAGGTCTTTGACTTGAGGGGCCTTGGGGACTCCCCCATAAAGACATGTATTTTTGATGCGTGATGAATGACCAAACCGGGTAGATTCCTCTTGAATCTGTACAGCAAGTTCGCGTGTGGGTGCCATCACCAATACTTTATCAATCATGTTAGTTATAATTTTGTTGGGGTGGTAGGAGGACCTATTGGACCATCCCCTTTCTCAAGGATTGGTTGTGCATTAATGTGTACAATAGCTTTGTAGAAATAAGTAACAATTGGAAGGGGCATGATGAGACCTGGTAGAAGATATGCCAAAGTCTTCCCACTGCCAGTGTCTGCAATACCTACTACATCACGCCCTTTCATGGCTACTGGCCAACCCTGAGCCTGAAAAAAGAAATAAATAAATAAATAAATAAATAAAAAAAGACAGGGCAAGTGAAGAAGTGGAAAATACTTGAATCGGTGTTGGCTCTTCAAACCCTAAACTAGACAATGTGGACATTATATAGTCAGGAAAGGAGCCCTCGGAAAACGATGTTATTGGCTTGGGTGGATCACGTCCATTAATAGTGATACGTCTATTTGTACGATAAGTAGTAACTGCGGCAGCCGTCATAGCTTGAACGCGAGGGTGCTCTCTGAAACGGGTAAGGGAGGTAAAGAAGAAAATATCAATAAACCTGTAGAAGTTTTTTTCGAATTTAGTGAGTGTAGATAAGTCCCACATTTGTTTGGGCATATTAGCCAACTAAAAGTATTCAATACGTCAACATAGAAAACGAATGTAGTTTCATTTCTTGCCTTCGTGGACAATCCAGTGCCGCAATCCCTTTTCGAGGCAGTAACATAAGCAGCAGCGGAACCAGCTTTGGTGATCCCCGTAACCACTCTAACAAACAAATACGCTCGTAAAAGCAACAACAAAGCATAGCCCCACGTTTTTATTGCCAGATCTACCTCTCTTTTCTCTGCGGCACTCTGGTGTCCGCGTCGTCATGTCGCAGTAGTGTACTTGCCGCCGATGTCGGGTGCATTATTATCTCGAATAGAACAACGAATGGAAATTTTCTCTTTTTCTCTCTGTGGCATCACTCCCCACGTGAATGTTGTACACTCGGGAGAGTCGTGAGGCTGAACTCCCATGTGACTAGGGACAAATTAGAGATCAATTCCTCAGGGAAAACAAACCTGCATCACAGTATTTTTCCTTGTGTCACGAAATTGTTCCTGGAGGGTCCACCTCCAGTACCGTAACAACTACCACCGAGATATGTTTTTAGCAAGTCACGAGACCTCATGTACTGCAACTATCCCAAATTACAATCAACAATTACACAAGTAACACATACCAGAACCACAATAACAGCAATTCTACTCTCACCACTCCCCTTGCAGTGGCATCAACACCCACTGTTGATACCAAATATTACTCAAACAACCCTCCTAAGAGACCGATTTCTTTCACTAGGAATGTACAAGGAAGAAACAATAAATTACAAAGACAATGGCTAGGCATGTGCTAGTAGGGCTATGAACGTGCCAAATTGTGAGACAGCCAGTCAAGGCCTTCATACAAGCCATCGCCGGAGGTGGCACAAGTGGCCTGAATGAACCACTTCCTGTTCCTGAGTGTGTGCATGCCGAGCTTGTCCGTCAGCTCAGAAACAGTCATCGCGTTGGGCAGGTCTTGCTTGTTGGCAAACACCAGAACAATGGCCT